>JABUQX010062671.1:52500-82500 GCA_015478945.1 Trachelipus rathkii | reverse complement strand
TCTATATATATATATATATATATATATATAGATATATATATATATATATATATATATATATATATATATATATATCTTTATATATATATATATATATATATATATATATATATGAAAAAGTGCGTCTTTTCTCTTTTGCGTTCATATTCTTTACTCACTCATCCTCCAGGCAACATATTGCTAACCACCATTTATCCACATATCAAATACACATGATTAAAGTACACACCCCTCTTGATAACACCTTACAGACATCCCTTACTACTCATATCCCTGTGTGTGGGGGGAGAAAGAATTGCCCACATCGTAAGTCCTGCGACTAATGGGACGGTGGTTGGGTTGGCTGCCCACTCACCCCTTATCTCTTTGCTAGGAATGCTGATGCACGCCTCGGGGATAGTCGAAACGAACTTCTAATTTTCGGCGAAACGTTGTATGAACTGTATGGTACATAGAAATGTCAGAAAGAAATAAAGAAATGTTGAGGAGAAGAGGAGAGAGGTGATGGATGTATTTAGAAGGGCAAATTGATTTGCTCGTTGTGACTGGAAACAAAGATGAAAGTGAAAAATAAGAGAAAACAAGTGGTGGTGAAATGTGTGTGCTGGTGTGGAAATGAATGAGAGGGAGAGAAGGAGCTGTAATCTTGATGAGTGACCTGTGATACAGAGCTATGGTAGAATTTTTTGTGTGAGTACTAGAATTCTAATGGTTAAATTTAAGTTTGAAAAGGTCAAGGTATGTGGTTGTGACATAAATAACCATCTGAGGGAAACGTTGAAGAGAGTACGACTCTTTTTGGGATAATCTGAATGATGCTCTGGATGGGGTGAGTAGGGAGCTTCAGATTGGATAGTGTTAAAGACCTGAATGGCCAGAGTAGTGATCAAAAAGGATGGTATAACAGGTGGTTTTGGGGTGGCGGGAGAAAATGAGAATGGTTGGAAGGTGATTGATTTCTGTGAAGAGAGAGGTATGTGTAAGTAATTTTCTTTAAACACAAGAGTATCCATAAGTATACTAGAGTTGGTGTAGGTAGAGATGGTATCGAAGTGAAAAGTATGATTGATTTTGTGTTGGTGAAGAAGGAGATGTTGAAGTATGTGTTGGATGTTAAATCAGTGAGGGGTTTAGGAATGGGATTATCGGATCATTATATTGTTCTATGTAAAAATTGGGTTAGTGGGGGCTTGATGGAGAGGAAGGTGATACTAAGGAAGTAGGTAAAATTAAGAGTGAGAAGTTAAGTGAACAAGACAATAAGGATAAGTATGTAAGAGCGCTTGCTAGTAAATCGGTTGAATGTGAAAGAGTTTATACTGAACAAATGTGGGGGCAAATGAAGGAAGCAATTGTTAGTAGTGCAAAGGAAGTGTGTGGATGTGCTGAAAGAGGAAGTAAGAATGTTAACAGCGAATGGTGGAATGAAGAGGTGATGAAAGCGGTTAAAGGTAAAAAAGAAGCGTGGTTGAATGTACTAAAAACAAATGATGAAGTTTCAAAAGAAAGATGCTTGGAATTATATAAGGAGGAAAGTGGGTACTAAAAAGTGCATACGTAGGGGAGAGAAAACAAGAGGTAAAATGAACAGTTTGGAAAGGAGTATGAATGAGGACATACAAGGGAATAGGGAAGCTCTTTTGGAAGGAAGAAAGGTTAAGAATGAGAAAAGGAGAATCTGCTTAGAAATAATGAATTGGGATGGTGCTTGTAACTGATGAAATGGATGTGAGGGGAGTATGGAAAGAACACTGAAAATTCAAACAATACAATAGTACGATGAGGTGTTAGTGGAATGTGTGTGTTTGATGGTGCAAGAAGGAATAGGTATTTTGGGGATGAGGCTATTAGTAAGGAGGAGGCATGGGTAGAGAGAAAGTTGAAGAATGGTAAATCTGGCAGGTATAGATGAAATTACTAGTGAAATGATCAAGAACGGAGGCGAGATGGTGATTGATTGCATTTGGAAGCTGTGTAATAAAGCGTTTATGGAGGGTATAGTTCCAAGGGATTGGAGGAGAGCGGTAATAGTACCCTTTATATAAGGGTAAGGGAGAAAAGGGGAACTGTAGAAATTATAGGGGGTTTATTGATTGTTGTAGGGAAGGTATATGCTGGTATTTTGGTCGAAAGAGGTCGTGAGCCACTGAGGGACTGATTGGTGAAGAACAAGGTGCGTTTAGGGAGTGGTAGAGGATGTGTGAGATCAAATCTTTACATTGAAACAAATGATTGAGAAAATGAGGGAGAAGAAGAATAAATTATATTTAGGTTTTATGGATTTACAACAGGCGTATGATAGAGTTAATAGGGAAGCTTTATGGCAGGTATTAGTGATATATGGTGTTGGTGGTAGGCTTCTGAATGGAATCAAAAGTATGTATGACGATAGTGAAGCGTGTGTAAGAATAAATGGTGTCAAGTGATTGGTTTAGGATTAATAGCGGAGGACAGGGTTGTGTTATGTCTCCTTGGTTATTCAATTTGTATATTGATGGGGTTGTGAAAGAATTCGAGGTTGATGGCATGATATGGTGTTAGAATGATGGAGAATGGAGATGAGGAGTGGTGCCCTACCTATTATATGCGGATGATTTGGTTCTGTGTGGCGAATCTGAAGAGAGTTTGAGAGGATTGGTAGAGAGATTTGGCAGGGTATGTAAAAGGAGGGGTTTGAAAGTAAACGTAGATAAGAGTAAGGGTATGGTTGTGAGTGAGGACAGTCCTCAGTGTGAAGTTATGTTAGATGGTGAGCAGCTGGAGCAAGTGTCTGAGTTTAAATATTTAGGAATATGTTGGAGGAGAAGGAAACGGATGATGCAGAGTGTAGTGTAGGAAAGTTGTGAATGGCAGGAAGGTTGTTGGTGCAATTAAATCTGCTGGTGAGATGTAAAGGGACTAGTCTTGAGTGCGCTAGAGTCTTACATGAGGGTATGTTGTTACCTGTGTTATTGTATGGTAGTGAGACTATGGTCTGGAATAAGAAGTATAGATCTAAAGTTCAATGTGTTCAGATGGACAATCTTAGGGGCATGCTAGGTGTGAAAAAAAGAATTAAAAATGAGGAATGAACGTATTAGAGAGTTGTGAGGTGTGAAGAAAGGGGTAAATGAGAGAATAAATGAAAGTATGTTGAGATGGTTTGGTCATGTGGAAAGAGAATGATATAGTCGGTGTTAAGCGGATGTATAGTAGAGTGTGTTGGGAACCGAATCGGGGGGACTGAAGAGAAAGTGGATTGAGTCGGTGAACTAATGTCTGAAGGAGAGGAATGTGGAGTTTGGCAGAGGCGAGAATAAAGGTACTTAATAGGAGTGAATGGCGGTTTGTATGGTGGGCATATGACAGCCCACCTGGGCCAAGGGATGAACCCTTACATTGACGATTTACCATAGTGAGGGTCCGTCGCTGTCCCATGAAGCTCTAGGGTGGATTTTCTGTCTGTGACAAGTTTTCACTAATTAATGGTACAGAGGGGGCGGTAAGGCTGGACTTTCTTTTCGACATTTGTCATACTCTCCTACTGCTTTTCTTTTCCGATGCTGTAGCGCACCTTACTCCTCCCTAAAAGTAGGTATAAGAAAGAAAGAAAGAAAGAAATATATATATATATTAGAGGTGTACCGGAATTCCACTGGAATTTGACATTTTTTCTGAGTCTCTAGGTTCCGGCCGGAATTTGGAAAATTCCGGCCGGAACCGGAATTACTAATCTACTTCTGAGAAAAAAAATTGATGGAAGGGATTTATTTTACATAACCCATAGCCCATCTTTTTACAAAAAAATATATAGTAGCTTGTGTAGCATTCATACAGTGGATTACATATCTACAGTAAAACTGTTCACCAGTATTGGGCAATATTTTTAAACGTTCTTCCTCAAATATATTCCTGCTTCTGAAAATGAAAATAATCTCTTGAATATATGGGGAGACTGGAAAGGAGAGTACTTTTTGGGCTAGTACTGCTAAGTGTTTGGAAATTTAGCTTTGGTCACTTTCACCCAATTAAGTAATTTTTCTTTTCCCAGATTAGAAATTGATTTCTGTGGTAAAAATTTCAATTTCTTTAAGAATTTCACCTTTCAAGAGCCACTGATATTTCTTTTTTCCCTTTTACACCACTAATTGACTCGCAGTCACTTTCACTTTCTTCAAACTTATAAAAACTAAGTAACTTTGCAGTAATTTCTTTTCTTAATGCTCCTGATGATTTTGAGGTACTTGGCAAATCTAAGTTTCATTGTAGATAATGCTCGTGTCTGAAAATGGATGGATGACTCATCGCCTGAACCTTCTTCTGTACTGCTACTATTATTATCACTTTCTACCTCATAATTTCCATATTTCTTCAAGCATCCATTTTCTACTCAATTCTCTTATTTCATTAGAAAATAAAGTCAGTTTGTATCTTGGGTCTACTACAGTACTTAAAACAATTAGCTACCTTGTATGTCTTATTGTCTATTGATCCTTTCTCTTCCTTTTTTATTCATAAATCTAAACTCTAATGCCTTCTTCATCTCTTCTTCTTTTAAAGTCTGAACTCTGTTGTCATCCTCAGAGTTTGAGAGATATGCTGAAGAGCTCAAATATGGAGAATATTTGATGATATAATTGATTTTGCTTTATAGTTTCCGTAACCATGAGAAATTGTTGCAAAAACTCTTAGAATTTTTCAAGTATTTGCCAGCTTATTAGCAGTCAAAGCTAAATGATTGATTGTTCTATAATATAAACTTAGTAGAGGTCTTTTCAAACATTCAATTCTTTTCACAGAATCAAATATGTGTTATTCCACCTTGTATTAATATCTTGAATTGGCATAAGTGGTCTTGCAAGATGTGGTTGATCCAAGTCTCTTTGAATTCTTTTAAGTTCATTACAGCTTAAATGATTGAAATGTGTACAAATATTCCTACATTTCTTTATTAAATCACACTGTTCTTTGAGAAAATAAGGCATCTTTAATAACAAATTGAAGTTTATGAATAAAACAAGAAAAACTTGTGTATCCTGCAAAATTAGTTCCAAGCTTCATGTTATATTCCACCATCTCGAAGGATCAAATGGATTTTGTTAGGAGGAATTTCCCAATTATTCATCATAATTTCAAAACTCATAGTGACTTAATTCCAGAATGAGAACCTAGGAAATACTTGCAATGTAATGAGTACAGTTTCATTAAACTCGCTGGTAAGCCTGAGTGCAGTTAAAGAAATAAAATTAGTCCTCGTTTGAATTATTTATCTCTATATCTAGTAAATGATATCTGATCAGCCTTTAGGAGAACTTCTCTCGAATACTGCTGATCATAATTTCCTGTTTGAAGTTGGTAACATCTTCTCTACAAAATATTTTCTATTAGGAATAAGATATTTTGGTTGAAGATGGGCAATAAGTTCTATGAATCCCTGCTCTTCAGTGACTGTGAATGGCTGGCTACTCATTGCGATAAAATTCATCATTTTCTGTGATTTGGGGTCATTGATATGCCAAATCTTTTTTGGAGAGAAACTCTCCTCAAACCTCACTTATCTCACGGCTTGGATCAATTGCTCTTTTGTGGTTTCCCCTGTTCTAAACAAGATTCTCCCTTTTACTATTAAAAATATTTTGACTTCAGATATTCCTTTCTTTCGATGATGATTTTCCATCTTCATGAAGTGGCGTTGTACTAAACGTAAGATTTTATGTTGAAAGTTAAATAAAATACTTTTTTTTTACATTTCTTTATAGTTAAACGAAAGTTCTTAAAAAATTCCGGGTCCGGCCGAAATTCCGGCCGGAATTTTTTTTGTGATTCCGGCTAATTCCGGTTCCGGCCGGAACTGAAAATTTCAGTTCCGGTACACCCCTAATATATATATATATATATATATATATATATATATATATATATATATATATATATATTTATATTTATATATATATATATATATATATATATATATGTATATATATTAGAAAGATATATATAAAAAAATATTTATATATATATATATATATATATATATATATATATATATATATATATATATATATATATATATATATATATATAAAACTACTACTTTTTTTTATTTTTCAAGAAATAAAAAAAATGAGCAAAAGTACAAGCTACTTTTTTTTTCTAATATTTTTATTATTGCACTAATTATAGTTTTTATTTTTTATTTTTTTATTTTGTTTATTTTATTATAATAGTCTTGAGGATAAGCTTTTCTTTTCCATTCTCTTAATCACAACTAATTGGTTTTAAATGTTTGTTTATAAAATTAACATGATCGTTTTTTTTTTTTTAAATTTTTAGATTATTCAAGCATGATATCTGTGAAAGGTGAATTCTTTCCAAGCAGACATCACGCTATTATTATTATTATTATTATTATTATTATTATTATTATATTAGTTATTATTATTATTATTACATATTATTATTATTAATATTATTATTATTACAGCAAGTGGCAAGGAGAATTTGGTTCAAAAGCTTGTACACTGACTGCAAAAATGTAAATGGTATGATTTAGTACTTCAGTTTCTTCTGAACTTTGTTTTTAAGAATGAACATTTTGTCTATTAATGTACCTTTGAGAGTGAGCTTTTGATGGCCTTGCACGAGCAAAGAAGTTCACGACATTACAGCTGTTGATCCCGTGCCACAAGCCGATTGAAAATTCAGACGCATGCACTGTAGGGAGTTAAAGAAATACGCTAAAAGGTTGGTTTGCTCTTAAAACCCTAATAAGAAATTTTTTATAAACATGACAATAAAATCTTTAAAAAAATTTATTCTAAATTTTCACTAAATTATAAAGGTTCATGTATTTTAAAAAAAAAATTAAATATATATATAAAATTAAATATAAGAGGTATATCTTTATATTATTTTATATTTATATAAATAATAATAACTCACTAGAAATATATATATATAATGAGAGTATAACATTATATATATATAATAATAATGTATTAGGTATATGCTTTCATATAAATTAACAGTATAAATAGTTAAATTTATATTAATTATATTTTTTTTTTATTTATATATATATATATATTTATATATATATATAGGCTATTTATAAGAGGTTGACTCCAGGAACGAAGATCAATGAAAAATGTAAAAAAAATAATTCTAAATGATAAAGGGTTAATACATTAGTAAATACTGGATTTCAATGTATATAATTAGAGAGAGAGAGATACACAAGAAATTTATTATTAACTAACTATTTTGGTTTGTGCTTACACACCTATTAGTCCTTATGAGAATATTCGAGTAAACTTAGGCCTTTTATGTGTGTTAAAAATTTGATGATAGGGAACTACGAAAGTTTGTATGAGAACCACCATGATAAATATATTGTAAACTTGATATTTTGAATATTTTATATATTTTATTTATTTGAATCCGGGATGGGGAACTTTGTCCCAACTCTTCTACACTGCATTCCTCCTCTCACGTCCTAAAGGGGAGCTAGACTCGTGGGTCCGTGGTGGACTTCTCTCTTTTCAATTAAAACAATATCTCTCATAAATTATAGTAATTTGAGAGAGAAGAGTAAAAGAAGATATTGCAAAGAGAGAGGACTTCTCTGGAAAAGTCAAATTCAATGATTTAAAGTTAAACACATAATAATATAACGTGTTTATCTTTATCTTAAAAATGTTCATAATCTTAGCACAATAAATTTTATTAATTTTTAATAAAAAATTCTCACCTCATGAGAATATTAAAATGTCATAGATACTTAATTACAAAGCTAATAATATTAGAAAATTGCCACAATAAGAGAAAATACTCGTAAATTTGTGTTTTTCCTTATTCGAAAATCTCCACCTATATGATGAGTCATCCTCTATAAAGTGACATACAATACATATATATATATATGATTATTAATATATATATATATATATAATATATATAATATATATATAATATATATATATATATATATATTATATATAGTATAATATATAATATATACATATAGTATGGTATATTATTATCAAATCCAGATAAGAGGTATATGATATAATATTCTATTTATTATATATATAGCCTATATTATATATATACCATACTAATGTACCCGCATCCACTCCTATTATACTCAGCTTTCCGTTACTTCGCGTGTGATATCCGTGTGTTACTCCCTATTCCTCTCTCTCGCATATGCATTCCTTTTACTGAGACTCAATCAAACTTTTGATCTGTCATCCCAGCCTTGGTCGATTTCCCCAACACACTCACTACTTATCTTAACCAACCAACTAACTATCATCCATCTATTCCCAATAACCAAACCATCTCAACATTACTTTCATTATTTCTTCATCCTATTTCTCTGTATGTAAGTCTCCATTCATAATACTCCTTCCAAACTGGTTCATTTACCTCTTATCTCTTTTTCCCTCCTACGTAATGCATCTTTTAGTATTATCTATTTTTCCTCCTATATTATATTAATTTACCAGACCTGCATAACGAGAGGAGTATTTGACTTTTTATAACATTTTGATTTCTATATGCTTCTTTTTTATAAATTTTTAACCGCTTGTTCATCACCTCTTCATGTTCACTGCTCACTGTAAACATTCATTGCTCCTATCTTAGCACATACACATACTGCTTTTGCTACTACTAAGAACCGCTTACTTCACTTAGTTTCCAAAGATTGTTCTAGATTTTCAATCTATTATCCAACGATTCAAACTGATTTACTGCAAAATGATCTTAAATACTTTCTCTTATTTAACCTATTTGTTCACTTAAACCTTCTCACTCTTAATACTTATCATCACACTTCTTATTATCACACCTCCTTTCCAATCCCGAAGCTCCCTCACCTTACTTTACAGTCCAATCCCTCATACTATATATATTCAATAGAAACAACATAAATGATCCATAATTCCACATTTCCCTAACCCCTCACTTGAGTATATTAAACATCCTCAAATAACGCATACTTCAACCATTTCTTTCACCACCCAAAATCATATATCCATTAGATGTAATTCAATACAACTCTACCTACCCCATACTCTAGTATACTTTATGAATAATTTTGAGTGTTAAATTAAATAGTTGTGCTTACACACACGTATACTTTCTCTCACAGAAACCATCACTTTCTACTATTCTTCATTTTTTCCCAACATCCCAAAGCCACCTTATTAATCCATCATCCTTCTTCCTTCCTCCACCTTATCCAACCATTTAAGTCACCTAGTACAATCAATCTGAAGCTCCTACTCACCCCAGTCCAAAACATCATTCAGACTATCAACCAGAAAAGTATTGAGCACTGAGCTCTCCAACAATTTACCAAGATTTCTTCCATAGTGAACCATACTCTCACCACACCATAACCTTGAACGCTTCTATCTAAAACCTTTATTACTAATGTAGCCTTCTTAGTAACTATATAAAACACCCAAAATCTACCATATCACTGTATCTCTAACACAAGTCACTCAATCAGAATTGTCAACATCTCCTATCCTCCCCCTTCACATTCCCTTTTCCACACATCAACTAAAACTATTATCACACTCACACTCACACTACCAACTCACATTTTCACGGCTATATATATATAATATTATATATAAATATATATTATAATTAATTATAATAATATATATTGTATTATAATATTATATATATATTAATATTATATATATAATATTATTTATAATATATATTAATATATTATATATAATATTAAATATATAAATATTAATATATATTATAATATAATATATATTATTTATAGTTAATACTTCTATTATATATGAAGTAATATGTTTTAGTTTACCACTGATGTAATTGTATAGGTAAGTGAAGACTATGGTCCTGGAATTACGAAGGTCTTACATGTAGAGGTATGATTTGTTATACCTATTTAGTGTATTTATGGTAGTGAATGACTATGCGTCTGGAATAAGAAGTATCATGAGATCTAAAGTTCAATGTGTTCAGATGGACATATTAGGGGCATACGAAATGAAGAATAATTAATAAAAATGAGGAATGAACGTGTATGTAGAGATGAGTTGTGTAGGTGTGAAAATAGAGGTAAATTGAGAGAATAATAATGAAGTATGTATGAGTATGGTTTTGTGGGTCATGTGGAAAGGATGAAGAGATAGTAGTTGGTAAGCGCGATGTCACGCTGGAGAGTGCTAGGTGTTGGACAGAGCCGTGGCTGGAATCGACAGAGAAACGAGATGGAATTAGAAGTCCGGAGAAAGAATTGATCATGAAAGTAGAAAAAATGTGAAGTTTGGTGAATGAGGCGTAGAGAATAAAGGTGCATGATAGGAGAGAATGGGGGGTTTTGTATGGGCATTGGATTCTGTGGCCGTCAGTCCTATGGGTCCAAGGATCAACCCTTACATTGTGACGAATTTACCTTACACTGTGAAGTGGTCCGTCTACGGTCACCGATGAAGGCTTATGAGATGGATTTTCATTTCTAGTAGCACGATTTCAACCTCTAATTAATGAGTGGGGTGTGGCGTGTAGAGGGGCTGCGGTGATTTACTCTTCGAGCATTTGATCTCATATCACTACCCTCTACAGGCTTATTTCTTTCTCCGCATGCTTGAAATAGTGCACTCCTTATACTCTTAACCCCATAATCTCTCGGTGAACACAAGGTAAGCTCAAGAAAGAAGATAAATATATATATATAATACTACAAACTATATATAATATATAAATACTACTTAAATTATAATATAAATATATACTATACTAACCTAATAATAATATATATATTATAATATATTATTATAATACATAAGTATAATTATAGTCATACTACTATATATCTATATGTATAAGATTCAAACGAAACAGCAGATATTCTCTGATTGTATCATTATAATAAGAAGTAAGGTCAAAGAGCAGTGTGTTATTAGAGTGATCTGTCAATTGATATTGTGTGATCCTTTATAGCCATCAATTTATCCTCGCCAATTATCTAGTATTCGTTTACTTCAACACCTTATGAAATATGATGCCATGCCAAAGAGTAATGTACCATTTTTTGGATTTAATATATATATATATTATAATATTATATATATATATATATTAATATATTAATATATATATAATATATATTATATTAATATACTTAATATATATATTATATATTAATATATATATATTATATATATATATTATAATATATATATAATATATATATATAATAATTATATTATGGTTAGGTATGATTGTGTGATAATGAGAGGTGACAGTCTCGGTGTGAGTTATGTTAAGATATGGTGATACAGCTGGAACAATGTCTGAGTTAAATTATTAGATATATTGTTTAGATAAAAAGGGAACTAGATGAATCGCATAGATGTAAGTAAAATAGTTGTGTTATGGCAGGTAAAGTTGAATTGGATGCTAAATTAAATATCTTTGGTGATGTAAAAGGGAACTAAGTCTTAGAAATGACTATGGTTATGTACATAGGTATGTTGTTTATAATGTGTTTAATGTATATGTAGTAGGGACCTATGTTCTTAAGAAAGAGGTAATTAAGATCTTAAAATGTACAAACGTTTTCATGATATCTGACAACTTTGGGAGTGTTAGACGCTGAGAAGAACTGATAAAATTAGAATTGAACGTCATTAGATTGGTGTGGTCGTAGAAAATAGTGGGTTATAATGAGAGATATACACAATGACAAGTAATCTAAATTGAGATGGTTTGGTCCACTGTGGTAAAGATGGATGAGATGAGCCATGTGGTTTAAAGCTGGAAATGTATAGGGGAGTGATGTGAGTAGGAAACAGATCTAGTCCGAGGCATTTACTGGGAGACGAAGAAAAAAGTGGATTGGGTCAGTAAGAGTGTCTAAAGGAAGGGAAATTGAATTATGGTCAGAGAGGTGAGAAGAAAGGTGCGAAATAGGTGAATGGCGGGAGGTTTTGTAAGTGAACTGACGAGCGTAGGGTTTGTGGGCCTCACCTTGGGCTCAGGGGTAATTTGAATCTTATCTTAGGCAAAATGTCCTCAAGTGAGGGTCGCGGTACCGGAAGCTCTATGTGGATTTCCCTGACTGCGACGACTCACCACTAATAGGATTATGCCATAGGATGGGGCGAGTAACGGCTGAGCATTCAACATTTACAGGCTTTAAATAATACATATTCTTACTTAACACTCTGTTTTTTTATTCCGTACACTCTCACACGAACTACCTTACCGTTTTCCAGTACGTGTGGAAATTAAAATTGGATATAGATGATGATTATATTAATACTTTTATAGACCTATATATTTAGACAAAATGCAGAATGCATAATATTTATTATATAACAATGTTATAATTTGTTTTGATAAATTATATATATATAATGATATAATAATATATATAATATATATATATATATATATAAGTAAATATTATATAATAAAGAACAATAAAATAAAATAAACTTTTAAAGTTATATATATAATATTCTTCTACTGCTTTTCTTTCCGATGCATTGATAACGCACCTTTACCACACGTTAATGGGAGAGATACGAAGTAGATTATAGAATGAATAGAATATATTAATATATAAAAATAAATAAACAATAACTAATAGCTAACATAACATAATAATATGTAATATATATATATTATATATACTATATCACTTTTATGTAAATCAATGAGTATATATATATTGATTATAATTAATATTCCAGGTGAGAGTAAATATTTATATACGAGTATCCCTAGGCTAAAATTCTTATAAAATTTCTTAAAGTTTAATTATATTTTATATAATATTATTTATTATTATTATAATTATATTATATTATTATTATGTTATTAGTAGTATAAGTTATATAGTACATATTAAGTAGTATAAATGTTTATACTAGCTCACGCTATTAATATATAATTTTATTAGTATATATAAGTTATCTATATGTTATATATATTAATTATTATTACTATTACTATTCTTATATATATTAAAAGTTGCATATATATATATATATATATATATATATATAATATATATTTATAGAGAGGAGATAATATATATAATAGATATAAATAATTATATATATAAGAGTAAAGTAATAGAATAACATAACACTAGGTCGAGTGAGTATAGGTAATATGGAAAGATCGAGAGATTAGGTCGAAAGAGAGCGTCGAGTAACTGAAGGACAGAGAAGCACTCACTATGGTGAAGAACAAAGGTGCGTTTAGGAGTGGTAAGAGGATGTGTGGATCAGATCATTTCATATAGAAACAAGTGTATTGAGAAAATGAGGGAGAAGAAAGAAAAAATGATTTTAGGTTTTTACTCGGATATTTGACAACAGAGGTATAGAATATGAGTTAATCAGGTTAAAGGTTTATGGGCGCGTTTTAGTGAATATGGTGGTTAGGTATGGAGCCCTTCTGAATGGAATCAAAGTATAGTGACGAATCGATAAGTAGAAAGCGAGTGATTGTAGAACAAATGGGTCAAGAGTGGATGGAGGTGGATCTAAGAGAGATAAATGAGCGATGGAGTAAGAGACAGGTTGTGTTACTGTCTCCTTGATCTATTCATACTTGCTTATTATAGGATGGAGGGTTAGTGAAAGTAAATATGCGAGGTGTGTGGAGCAGGTAATAAGTGTGTTATAATATGGTGGAGAGGAAATGGAGATGAGTGAGGGTGCACCTACCGTAATCATTGAGTTGCCGGATTTGAATTGGTTCTGTGTCGGTGAATCTGAAAGATGAGTTGAGGATTGGTAGAGAGATTTGGCAGGCGTGTGAAAAGGAGGGGCTTGAAAGTGAAACGGGATAAGAGATAAGTGGAGTTATGGTGTGAGTGAGGAACTCTCTCATCTGTGAAAGTTAAATAGACGTGTGAGGGCATGTGCACTGGAACAAGTGTCTATAAAGTTTAAATATGTAGCGGAGGTCAATGCTTATGGTGGATGATAAAGGAAAGCGAATGCAGAGTGGGCACAGTATAGGGAAGTGTGTGTAATGGCGAGGAAAGGTTGTCTGGTGCATTAAATCGTGGATTGTGTGAATGTAAGACGGAAACTGAGAGTGATAGTGTGCTAGGGTTATACAGTGAGTTAGGTTTGGCTCGTACGGTGTGTTATAAGTAAATAACCTTTAGAGTGCTGACACTGTCCAGAGAATGAAAGTAAGATATGATCTATAAGTTGCAATTAGTGTTGACAGATGGCATCAATCTTAGGTAGTGTGCTAATGTGAGAAGATTGAAAAAGTGAAGGAATGAACGTAATTAGAGAGTTGTGTGGTGTGCAGAAAGGGTAAATGACAGAATAAATGAAAGTATGATAGAAGGAGTTCCGTGGATCATATAGGAAATGTATGAATTTATCAGTCGTGGTGGGTAAAGGTCGGATCCTATACTGTGAGCGAAGTGTGTGGAACTCGATCCGCTTTCTGGGCAGACCCAGCACAAGAACAAAGTGATTGAGTCTATTGGTAAGGTTGGCGATGTTGAAGGAGAGAAAAATGTGCAGTTCTGGTAGAGCGAGAAGAACAGGTGTATAAACAGGAGGTGAAATGCCGGTGATTGTGGAGGGGGTATGGTTGTGCGAACTGTGGTCCAGAGGGATGAACCCTTTCACACGTCGTTTTGACATTATACCCTTATGAGAGGTCCATAGCTGGCTCTCCATGAAGCTTTACGGGTGGAATTTCTGACTTGCGATGAGTTCACCACTTAATTTTGGTACTGGGCCAATGAGAGGGGGCGGTAAGGCTGGGCTTTCATGTTACGACCTGTTCATGTGTCTTCTACTCAGCTTTGTCCTCTTGCGTCCCGTTCGAGCCACCTTACTGTAAGTTGTCCATCCATTCTTGGAAAGATAAGAGAAAAATATAAAGAAAGATCGAGAGGATATCAGTAGTATACGCTAAACTATTACTTAGTGATAATAGTAGTATATGAGACCTAATTATTATCGGTATATATATATATAATATATATATAAAAAAGAGATTTAAAGTTACTAATATATATTATAATATATAAGCTCATATACTCTCTTATCATATACTATTGATTATGAGTATACCTTTAATTATATTGAATATTATTGTATTAAAAAAAACTAAACATAGATATATCTATTGTTATTTTTTTATAATAAATTGATTAAGCCTTAATAAAATATTTCTTCGTACAAATTCCTAAAATTAATATGAGGAATATAGCAGAATAAATTTCGACCAAACTGGACCCTTCCTGTCTCAAGCTGCCTAATCTAAAATTTAAATATAATAAAAATAATAATAATTGAAAATTATTACAAAAGTTTTAAAATGATTTTTAATTTTTATCGAAAAAAGGGAGGGGTTAAGAATGTTGTTAATGATGTGGGGATCTAGTTCTGTGAAGTCATTATCTTTGTATATTATACACTAGGGAGATTGTTAATGTGCCGTAGCAACAAAGTGAAGTTCTGAGGTGAATCTTCTAAGGGGAAAGGATTTTCCAATTGAATCGGATTTGGGCGAGCCATGTGTTCTATCGTTAATAGTAGGTTGTGGTAGATCTTGTTACAGGTGAGGGCAAGTTGGGAATTTGTCTCGAAGTTACGACCTTCATAATTATTCGTGTTGGAGTGAATTATGCGGCGAGTGTGAAAGTCCATGTGGTTGCCCCAGGTAAATACTGTTACAGTGGACACAAGGTATTTTTGTAAACACATTGAGAAGTGAATGTGTTGGTATTCACAATAAGGTTTAAAAAATCTATCTTTTTAAAAGGAAAAATTAGAAGATTGAGGCTGGAGTACTTTCTGTGGCGAAGGGGTATATTTTTTGCACAATATTCTGTGAGACACACGACGTAAAGGAGGTCAGGAGAGAAGTATTTGTAATTGCTAGCAAGAGATGTTGCATAGGATGAGAAATTATTCGTGTGCGAGCTTCTCCGAGAAGCAGTATTAGTGATACAGCGTGTCTGAGGTGGACAGATAGGAATATTTGTGAGAAAGTGTTGAAAAGATAAATATTAAATCGTTTGAAGTGTGTTAGGGTGGATGAACAGCTATCCGGAGAGCCCTAAAGATTACAAGAGGATAATGGTACCTCCAATATTGCTCGGAGAGGAAGGATATGGGTAGTGAAAAACCATGTTTATAGTGAAGGTGTGGTTGGATAGTTTTGTTCCTATAGACTGTAATGTGCTTCACTAAGTTTCGATGGTCGTGTACCGAAGATGACTTCACACAGAGATAAAAAGGTGCTGAGGCGTGTGCGATGTCGTCACACATGCTTTTACGCCGCATTAATCCCAACACAGTATCTACTGGAGGACAATTACATAACATCCCGTCTGAAATGATTGACGCGAACTCTTCGAGAACAATCCCAACTCTGCCTCACCCTTCATAGATCTACTCACAATCACACCAAGCATATCTATTAAGCTATGAACACATGATCGCCCATCATCAACATTGGAAACATTCCCCTTAGAAGATTCACCAGAATCATTTGCAAGGAGGTATTAAGGAAAGAACCATAGAGGAGACATCGTAGTAGAGTGCAAGTAGTTGGCTGTACTACGTGTATTGGAGGAATACCATACATCCCGCTCTGGGACTGGAGTCGTTGCTGCATCCTAGGATGCCCTCTGTGCAGGCATTCAGTGTCGTACAAGAAGTGATGGACGGGATTTGGGTTACGTTGAATAAGGGGGGGTTCGAGTTGAGACATTTGTGTTGGATAGGTTAGGAATTTATCGAGGTTGGCGGACGAGTAGAGCGGGAACTCACCCGAAGAGGAAGCGGGGGGATTTTGGGGCTCCGGGCCGAAACAGTCCAGACGGTGCTCAGGCAGAAGAGTTGGGCGTCAGACGTTATGGTTCGTGACGTTGAGCTGAAGGAGGTGAGCGTTCAGGTGTCGACCATGAAGGGGGGTTTTGAAACGGTTGAACAAAGGGAAGTGAGGGTCCGAACTCCAGTCATGGAAGAGGGTTGGAGGGCGACTGAGCGGATGGAAGCAGGTACCCAGATAGCGGACCTGAACGATTGTCTGGACTGGACTAACCAAAGGGATGTCAGTGTCCAGACTTCAACCAGGGAGGATGTTAGGGAGACGGTTGAACGAGCAGACGCGAGCACTCAGGTGACGGATTCGGATGACGATCCGGACGAGATCGAACTGAGCGAAATGGTTACGCGGGTGGAGAAGCCATGGAGGGACAAGGAGTTGACTGTGTGGACCTGTGAAATTGAGCAAAAGGAGGCGGGAGCTCAAGTGACATTGGGAGACGCGAGTTTGAAAGTGGCACGAGCGATGGATGAAGACAAGCTGAATGTGATGTGGTCACGTATCGATTATTCATTGACTAAAATAGCTCAGGCTGTTACTTATCATTCGGATGCGATGGAAAGTTTGACAGTGGCATGTTGTGAGGTGAAAGTGGCCCAGGCTGAAAGGGGTGTGTGCTGGTGGGTACAAAGGGGCCCAGGCTGAAAGGGGTGTGTGCTGGTGGGTACAAAGGGGAGCGGGGTATTGAACCATTGCTGAACTTTGAAATTGAACAAAGGGAAGTGGGAACTCAGGTAACTTTAGGGGACGAGAGTCTGAAGGTGGCGCGAGTGTTGGTTGAAAACAAGCGGGAAGAGATGGTCGCATATTGATTGTTCATTGGCCCAGATGGCCAAGGCGATATCTGAACAGGGTGAAGTGGTGAAGAGCTTGAAAGGTAAGCGTTGTGGGGGAAATGTGACCCAAGTGGTGAAACCAGGGAGTATGTACAGGGGTGAGTATCAGAAATCTGAACAGTCCTTGGCGGAGCCGATCCAGGCTTAGGCAGCAACGGGAATTAGGCATGTGGGTCGTGGGGATTGTCGGAGACGTAGTGGTGCTAGTGAATGGAAGAGTGCGAGCGGGAGTGGTGGTCAGAGGGAACGTGGCGGGCGTGAGAGGGCCAGAATGGGTTCGTAGGGCTCTTTTGAGAGTAGTCAGAGGACGAATAGGGGTTCTTTTTCTTCCAGGAGAATGACGTGTTTTATTGTGGTATATTGGGGCATGTGAGAGCAGAATTATTGTGGTGGTTCGTTTTTCTTCGCAGGAGAATGACGTGGATTTTATTTGTGGTACATGGGCATGTGAGAGGCTGAGGTTGTAGGTGGTGGTTGCGAGCATGTCTGTTTTGTGTGGGTCTTTATTGGTGTCATTGGGGTTGAGCTGTATGCGTGTGGGGGTCTCTGGCTTAGTGCGGCGCGACGTGACCGGCGATTGCGCTGGGAGTGTTAGGAGGGGAGACGTCCTTATTTTTTGTATGGATGTGCTTTATTCAAAGTGGAATGCATGTCCGTTGGGTGCGGATGCAGCTTGGCTGCGGACCAGGTTGGTGGCAACCGCGGCGATGGACTTGACTACGATGCAGGTAACGTGATGTCCGTGTTGTGCCGGTAAGCGGGATAGAGGTAAATGGGAAAGTGTAGAAGAGTGTGTGACTGAGCCAAGAATTTCCGAAGTTTCTGCGAAGTTTCTGGTTTTGCTGTGGGGGTTTTCGGGTCCCAGATAAGTTGAGGAGAGGGTTGGGGTTTCCAATTTGGTCAGGTGTTACGGGGGTGTTCAGAATCCTAAACTTGAGTATCTTGTTTCCGAAGGGTGCTTGGAAAGTATATTAATCAGGTGAAGTGTAACCATCGGATAGGAGTGTACGAAACAGGAGTTAATTGTTCAGACAGGGGAGAAGGGTTTCATCCTTAAGTTGAGTGAGAACCACCATCCATGGCTTGGGGTGGGGATAACACATTGTTTACATCTATGTTTGGAATTCAGCAAGCAATGTGGTACGAGCGTACGAATTGAAGGAGGTAAATTCAGGCGGTGAAGTTTCGCTTCCGGGCTCTGGGAACTGTTGGGTAACTTTCACATGTTTCGGCAAAATACGTTCTGTTTTGTATGTTTCATAAGGGGCGGTTGTTTGTGTTCCGACACCAGTGATGTGTTGAGTGGTTCTGTGAAGAGGTTCAGAGCAGATCACGTTCGGGGTAGTGTTGGGGCGTTCAGTGGTGAGTCCTAGGGAGGTCTATAATTAGTTGGTTTGAACGTTGGTCATTTCTATGTGAGGAATGGGATTTAAAATCATGATGATTGATTGGGCTCCTATTCTTGGTTTGCTGCCTAAACGTCGGTAGTAGCCGGAAATCGTAGCAGGCGTTTTGAGGTTCGGTAAATGGGAAGGGTCGAGAATCTGGAAGAGTGGGGTGTGGGACCTAGGGATTGAAGTCATGATGACCCAAAGTCATTGGCATGGATGTACGGAGTGTGGACGGCAGGGGGGTTCGGAGCTTTGAGCCATAAGAATTGAAAGTCGGCTGAACTTTTACCGGAATTCCGCTGACGAATTTTGGATGATCGAAGAATCGGAGAATCGGGTAGGTGAAATTGAAGTCAAGAGTAACGGAATCGTGACATCAGAGTCGGGAGAGCCGGAAGCGTTTGGAGTCAAAAATCGGAATCGGGAGGACCGGAGTCATGGTATCGGAATTGGGAGAGTCGGAATTATCGGAGTTAACTATCGGAATCGTAAGTTGGAGACTGGGAAAATCGTAGCCGGTTGGCCTACAGGATCCTAGCGCCGATCGCCGTTGACTCAGGTTGATAAACTAGGAACCTCGAGTGCTGATTGGAGTGATATGAGGCTACACTGGTGAGGTTGAAAGATGAAACAGAAGTTCCTGTATCGAGGAGTATGAGCGATTGGTTGACCCCTGGTGCGAGTCATGGTACATGGTCGCTGTCCTGTTCTTGTATTATTGGTCTTATTTATTTAGGCCGGAGGGTAACTATGCGCAGTGGGCATCTTCCTTGTTATTTGTTTTTTGGGTCAGTTATGACATGTATACTGATTGTGTTATGTATTGTGGTGAGTGGTCTGAGTTGTATTGGGTGCACACGCGTGTTGCTATGGGTTAGCAGGTAGTTGTATTTTTTCATTGGTGCTGTGCCTTGCAGATGAGGCGTGCTTGTTTAATCGGAAGCAGCCGTAGTATAATACGTTTATATTACAGGATTGATTTTTTGTGGTTGCTTTGCGTGTTTTCGGCTACGCCCTGTTTTATGTGCTGTGTCGACAGTGTCCTATGAGCCGTCCTGAGCACAGGACGGTCGGTAGGGAAGCATACACCACGGCAAGACAGAGGTGATATAGCGAGTTGGATGGTCGTTATTTTTCAACTTCGGAACTCTCTCTTGCGTGTTACGTGCCGTAAACGTCTTGACAGTGTTGGCGCATCCAATAAGAGATAATAAGAGATATCATATTACATGAATAACGCACGTGGTTAGCCTCTATGGGTTATTTCCTGTTTTTCGCTACACGTGAGTACGTACTTATTGCGTTTGTGTGGGGTAGATATACACTCTGAGAGATTCGTCAGTGTGACGGCCGGCAACTAAAAGTGCCCTAAGAAATACTGGTTCGGTTCCTCGGCGGGAATTTTATATTGAAAGTGTATATAAGTAAATTTTGAAAACACCAAACTAATAAAGAAGCTTTAAGGATTTAGTCATTAAAATAGTACAGTATTGTACCTTATCACCTGCATATATCTTCTTCTAGTTTATTAAATTAAAGTTACATAAAACTAATTTTGAAGTGTATTAAGCCCAATTCTAGGTGAGACACGACTAAAATCTATAAGCAAACAGTTTCTATAAATCTTTGCCAGGTATATTTCTTACCAGACGGCTGACAAAAAAATATGTTATATGTAGTTAAGGACCTGCATGAGTCAAAATGTTATTTAATTAGCTATAAGTGTTTGGTGACTTTAAAAATACCCTTTTTTTTACTAAGCCTAGCTATGCTTTGCCAAACCTTATATCGAAACAATTTCAAAGGAAAACCATTTTGTACCTTTAAGCACCTTATATGCACTCTAATCTGTATTCTCCTATTTGAACCTATCAATTCAAAATTCCTGGATCATATGGAATTTTATTTTCTTCTTTTAGACATTAGTATGGCTTTTGATGCTCAAGGTCAAATGGAGATATACTTTCCTATGTTATCAATTCACATCTTCAGACCAATGGAACTATAGGGAGTCCTGTGTTGTGGCAGTTTACATAACCAAGGCTTTTGACAACTTTAATTATTATTCATTATTATTATTATTATTTTTATAAATTTCAATTTCGGTACAAAACTTTGATGGGAAAAAAAATAAAAAAATGGCTTTATCAACTTTGTAAAAAAAAAAAACAAATCTGATATTTCTCAGAAAAAAACAACTGTAAAACCAACATCAGTATGTTAAGAAAAAATGAGATTTTCAAGACTCATTGCCCAATTCTAATCCAAAATATATAAAAAGAAAATCCAGAATTTGCTATTAAACTTCCTACCATAATATAGTTACAACTCTTTCGAGGTGAGTTTCTTCCTACTAAAACTTATGTTTCTGAATTTGTGTTAAAAAAACTTACGAAGATTCTGATAAAAGAAACAACCCAAAAAGTTCATAATTAAAGAAAAATGTACATTGAAAAACTAAATTGATGCGAGAAGCATACTAAGATAATGTTAAAAAAAAAAAAAATTTATGTATGTGTGCCGACCAGATAGATCACTTAGAAATAGGACCCATAATAAAGTCTATTTGTAAGTGTGAGAATATAAATATAAATAATAAGTGCAAACAAAATGTTTAACTTATTAAAGGGAAAAAAAAATTTGTTATTGTAGTGGGGCGAACAGATAGATCACTTAGAAATAGGACCCATATTAAAGTCTTATTTATAAATGTGAGAATAAAAATATAAATAAAAATTGTAAATGAAATTTGTTTAACTTATTAAAGGGAGAAAAAAAAATCTGCGATTGTAGTGGGGCAAAAAGATATCTAGCCACCCTTAAATAGGTCCTTTAAAAAGGTCTATTAAGAGTGTAAAATATTAAAAGAAATCCATTAAAAGGCACTGAAATCACAAAAACAACAAAACATAATTACGCCATAGATACTGGCAGATCAAGCCTAGAGAAAAACAATAATTTTACTATCTATGAGTTTCTCGGAGAAATTGGCTACATGGCTTAGATGATGAAGTGATTTCATGACGTGTATAAATTTGGATTCTTTCTAGCTTTCAATGGAATACTTTATAAAAAAAAAGTTAACAACTTAAAATTAAAAAAATTAATGTTTAATTGATTTTTTAAGATATCATTGGCTCTTTTCTAATCCATCTAGTTCAATTTATACTTCAAAAAAAAAAATTATTTCAACTTCCTTGTTAATCGAAAAAGAATTTAAAGTTTGTGCCTGTCTTCTTTATAAAAAGGAAATAAAGGTGTTTTGGGTAAAGTTCCCAGTTAGGTGGGACCTAAGGTAATCTCTCTTAGGGTCCCCTATGATTCATAGAAAAATTTCCTGATTTACGATAATTATTATTGGGTTTTTCCTTGTCTCCAGGAAATGTTTTATGTATGAACTAAATTTAGCTACAAGAAAAATAAATAAAAAAATAAAAATAAAAAATATTTACCAGCAAAAACTCTCAAAAGCGCACAAAGTAGTTTTACAAACTATACAAAGCATCACAAAAGTAGGAATGTGTCCGCACGCCAAAGACGGCCGGTGGTGGAGATGGGGGTGAGAAAAAAAAAGGGGGAAAGGAATATGGGGGTTTGATTTATCAGGAAGATGACTTTAATGTCCAGATATGGCTATCTGAAGAAATTCGGTAATTTGTTTGGTTGTCTTAAACAACTTAAAAATTTCACGGGGTGAAGGTTATATATAAAAAATATGTTGAAAAAGATTTTAAGATGTGAAAGGAATTAAATACACTTGAATATGAGACTTAACATAAATGCTAATTGGTAACCTTTGGAGTTTTATCTGCCATAAATTTTAAATGGGGGAAAGATGATCACGATCGCTTCAGAATTAGGCTAAAGGGGGGGCTTTCTTTTTTTTTTCTTGTGTTTGATGTTAATCGTTTACAGATACCTAATTTGGACTTGCCACAATTGCCATATTTAACGCCGCTTTTGTTTGCCTTTTCCTGGCAAGTGGGAGTAGCTCTATATGGAGAGAAATATATACGGAATTTCTATTTTTATTTGAATAAGAAAAGGAAAGAAGGAATAAATAGGATTTCTTTTTTTTTATTTGTTTCTTATTTCATATTTCATCTCGTAATCAATTAAATAGAGATTTCCAAAGGAAAGTATACTATAAGGATGATATTGAAACAAAGGAAAGAAATTGTGATGAAACCTTATTCGAATTACGATAAGAAAAAAAGAATCCTCTCCTTTTTTTCTTATTCAAATATAATAGAAATTTCCGTTATAGAGTTCCCCTGCCAGAAAAAGGAAAAGCGGGGTTATTTAATTATGCAATTGTTGCAGATGGGTTCAAATAAGTATGCTCTAGTACAGGGTAAGTGGTTGAAGTTTGTTTCGGTTCCGGTACCGGTTGGCTTTGAACCACGGTATATTGGATATTAGGAGCTGCAGGGATTACCTGAGTGGGACAGAGTTTAATATAAACATAGGTGATTGCTAAGAGGCCCAAAATTGCTACAACGATAGAAAACCCGGACATGGAAAAAGAGTGTATATTGATTACTTTCTGTGTTTGTAGCGTTTGATTGATGGTGTCTAAAGAGGTGTCCCAATATGGGTGTAAGGTTTTCAATTTTAACTTGGAAGTTAAGGAAGTTACATTAGGAAGGTAATTTTATATAAATGCAGTTTTGGCATTAAAGGTAATTAAGGGTTTTGGTTTCCTGCATTTTGAAGCCGTAATGTATTTTCTATTTTTTCTCATGTGTAATAATTTAATTTATTTATGCATTTCTGGTAGCATATTTTAAAAAGCAAAATATTGCATATTTCTTATGATATTTTTTTTAAAAAGGATTTAAATATTTTATTTATACATTTCATTAACATTTACTGTCTTCAACATAAATATCAATGGAGTTATTTTATTAACTTAACGTTTATATGATAACTGTTGGTTGATTAATTACAGTAGTATATTTACATGCAAAGTTTTGATATTTGTGTTAATAATTCAGTTAGGTATATTTTTTATTTTTTTGTTGGTGCTGAACATTAACCCTTGATCTTCTAAAATAGAAATATTTTCTAAGACCATTGAGGGGTATAATACTTAGTACATTTAGTTTTTTGCAGTATTGAAAATAAATTTTGGAAATATTTTATTTACTATAATTTATTTATTTTTTGGTTGGGCATTTTTTTATTATCCTCTTGTGTTTGTGATGTTAGGGTATCTCACTAATATATTGGTGGATATATATTATAAATTAGTTGAGCTGGACAATATTTTTTTGAACATTTATTTATTTATTTATTTAATAAATAATTATATATATGATTATCTATTATATAATTATATATAATATATATATATATATATATATTATATGTATATATATATATTATTATATATTATTATGTATTAAACCGGTTTATTATATATATAATATGGAAGGACTTAGTCTGGGGTCTAAGCTTAGTTCCAACGAAAAGTATAGATTTTTTCATCTAAAACTGTTATATTTTTATATGTATTGTCTTCTGATTTAAAAGCACCCCGGCACCAATTAATAAGGTCGTTTTCGTATCGGTTCGTATTTAATGATTATTTATTTACAAAGTTTATAGAGTGTCGTGCGCGCTAATGATTGTTTTTTATCTACTACAAAATTCGCAGTGTTACTACACAAACATTTATTTAATCATAAACATTGACATGGGTAATTTTTGAAGGGGCAATTTGCCAACCGTTAAACAACTTTAATATTATGGCAATTCGCGCCATTTTATTCGTAATTATTAGGGGGGGGCAAGTAATTCAACATCAATTATAAGGCAAAATTAGTTTTATAGACAAATTATTAATGAATCCAATTTGTTGCAAGTGGTGACTTTGGAGGGTGAATTTCAAAGTTTACTTGTAGATTCACACCTGAACACCCAGCAACTTCTAAAGTACTTAATTTTAGAGGAATAGGAGAAGATTAAGTGAAAATTAAAGTACGTAGAGGGATAACTTAAATTACAAAATATGACTATACCTTAAAATAAGTATCAACATGGTTCAGCTCATAAGTGGGGGGTTTTTTTTTTTCACCTTTATATCACTTATCACAAGAGTATACTGGCATTAGAAATATATAAACTTTAGTAGCAAGCACCAATAGAATTTTTTTATAAATCATCTAACTATTTCACAATCATTATTTAATAAAATATGGCTTTACATATATTAAGTTTTTCACATTGTACTTGATTATTCTTATTTATGTACACATTATTTCCAGATAACTTTACTATGGGATAGGGGCCATGATATATGGGTTCTAGTTTGTTTCTGCCATACTGCTGTTTTTTAACTAATACAAATTTTGCATCTTGCAGACTATTTGGCACATATATTTTGGGGTTCTTGGCAGTAAATTCTGGAGACAGAGGGAGTCCTAAGAATAATTTTAGTTTTTCAGCGTAAGTTTTCACGGACAGGGGGAAGGAGGACTCCAGCTGATCTATTAATGCTCCAGGGAGAGTTGGATTTTGGCCCATCATTAAGATGGCAGGGGTGATTCCTTCTGAATTCAATGGGGCAGTACGCAGACACAATAGCACAATGGGGAGAAGATCTAGCCAATAATACCTAGTGTTCTTCTTAGTGACCATGGTGGTGAATATATTTCCTCTTTCTTTAAGCAATTATGCAAGTTATGGAAAATCAATAAAGTCGAGATCACAATCCGCTCCCCAATCTCTAATAGTCTAATTGAACGTGCAAACTTGCAAAGTGAGAATTATTTACGTCACTATGTGAATGAAAAAGGCAATGACTGGTCCAGTTTCCTCCCCTTCGCACAGTTGTGTATTAACTCTTCTTACAATGAAACTATAGGTGACTCGCCGCATTTCATATTGCACGGGTACAACAAGCGTCTCCCGTACGATGTAGAAAACTACATCACTCCTTTCACAAATCCCGACAAGAATTATTGTCCCAGTCATGAAGAATTAAAAGATATAGCTATCAGAACAAATCTTATAAGAGAGATAGCTAAGGAAAATTTAGAAGTTGAAACGAAAAAGTTTGTAGAAAGACAGCATAAGAAAGCTGAAGATAGAAAGATATTGATCGGTAGTAGAGTGTATATACTTGACATAAAACCCTCAGGATTGCCCAAGAAGCTTTTCCGCAGATGGAAGGGGCCGTACAAAGTGGTAGGTGTACTGGGTAGAAATAGGTTTATTTTACAATGTCTTCAAAGTTCCCGTGAAATCGCTGTCCATAGCGATAACTTCAAAGTAGTTCCTGAACCTATTTTAGATCAAAATCATTTCCTAAATCCAAAATCTTCTTCTTCTAAAAATAGTAATTCGAAACATGTGCATTTTGACATTGATAAAAATGATGTAAATGATCAATTAATTCCAATGGATTCAGAAGATGATGAATCCGAAAATATTATATTTCCTCATCGTTATACAAGGAAGTCTAATAAAATGCAGTCTGTTCTGCAGCCGCATGATATTTCTAGTTATTCAAATCCGTCTTTTCATGATCCAATAAGGATACCCCCCAATCCCATTCCTTAACAGAATGTACAAAACAGTCCGCAAGAGCGTACGTTTTTGTCAGATAGTACTCCGCAATCTTCTTTTTCGGGTTTCCAAGACCCAAATGAAAGTGTAAATCAATCAAGTTTTAATAGATCTAGTTCTTATTCAGATGATTCTGACAGTAGTTACATTCCGCATCAACATTATAAAGGTCCTTGTGAGCAAAGCCCACACTGGTTGCGTTCGAATAACAAGACATCCCATGCACATAGTACTCCTCTTCTTTAAGACTACAGTAGTCAACCATCTAGTTCTCACCATCCTAATAATCGTTCTTTTTCAGAATAGCTTTCAGGGTTTTCTTTGTCAGAGCAAGCTACATTTCATGTTAGTTGTTTTGATAGAATTTGTGTGGATATAGTGTGTATATATTTGAAAGTATTATTTAGTTATAATCGATTTATGGACCATGTTCATACATTCCTGTTTCCTGTACCTGAAATGCTGAGAAGATGACGATCGTAGATCTTGGAAGAAGGAAGAAATTTGTTTCTGTATTATAGTAGTTATTAATTCTTAGTCTATACGAGTATTTTACGAAATAGTTTTGTTTTTAAGAAATCATATCTGTTACAGAATGTAATGAGAATTTACAGAGTGTAAATATTTATTGGAGGAGGGGCTATTCTTTTAAGTAATATATATATATATATATATATATATATTATATATTATATTATATATATATAATATATATATATATATATAGTCTATATAATATATATATTATATAATATATATATATATATATATATATATCCTTCAAAGTAACAGAAAAACAAAACGTATTGTAATGTAAGTCTTATTAATGTGTACAGTATATTAATGTTAAGTGAGACAACTACGCAGTTCCGAAATTTGTGAGTCTGAAGCGAACAGAATTATATTGTCTCAGAAGTTCCTGGTTGAGTGTGGAGAGAGAAGGTCATGTTAAAATCTAGCTCGCACGGAGTTTGGATATAGATGCTCCTGAGCCTAGTGACTCATGTGTTGTGATTATTATTATAAACAAGTGATGTTTATCTTTCTTAATGTGTTCAAGCCACATTATAATTTATGTTAAGAAGTTCTTTTAATCACATTTACTCTTATATTATCAGATCGTACAAGAGATCTCATTTTCTATTTATCAATTCTATTACTCGTCCTCTACAGAAGAGTAGAGTATTTTTAACCATTTATATTTCTTATGTTTCGTAAAGTGAAATATTATCTGATCCTCTTTGAAAGTATTCAAATGAAAATAAACTGTGTTTGAAATATTATTTGTTTAAGAATATTAAGAAAGTTTATTGAAATCCCTTACGACAGATTAGTAAGTTAGCTCCAGAAAAGTCTGATCTCCAGGTATCGTATTTAATATAAGTCTCTCTCTCTCCCACTCAAAGATTTAATGCTGATCATTGAAATGTATTTATGAATTCTTCGTCGTTGTAGAAAATTTAAGGAATAATAAAGTTTTAAGAATCTCTGTCTAATGTTAAGAAGAAATATTTGTATATTGAAAACTGACATTTAATATTACTATTATAGATATAAGACAATATCTTTTCTGTATATAATATTTGTGGATAAGAAAACTCCATTTTGAAGATTCATTTTATTAAGGAAATAATATTTATTTTACTATATGAATATACAGTAAAGTTTCATTTGAAGAATCTCTTATTACTCCCAGTGTCTCATCTTATTTTGTGTGAATGAATTTCTGTGTAGACTGTTGCACGTAGAGCCACGAATTTCAGACACCGCTTTCTTCAACAAGTTTGATCGCTTATTCATCTAGGTTAACCACAGCATAATAAAACAAACTCCTGTAATATGATATAGAAACAGGTATATAGAAACTTTTTCAAATTATTATTTTTTTTAACACTTCATTGTTTACAAAAGAATATTTTGTCAATCTTTGCGCTCGTCACGTGGTGTATGATGCCACATTTAGAAGGGTTTCTTTAAAGCAATAAACCTCTGATACATTTTTCACTTCTAACTAGGGTAATAAACTTTTAACTCTTCATTAACATGTTTTTAGGAAAAATATGTCTGAAACATGTCATTCTTGGTGCTTCTTTTTATATTGTTAGAGATTTTTCATGGATAAATCGTATTGACTCACTCAATAAAACTTTTCTAAGGGGTTCGATGTTCTGAGGAGCCTTCGAAATTTCTTCACATTATCCAAGGTATTGGTTCATTGAGGTGTACGAATATAAAAAGGTTGGAGTATAAAGGCCATGTATTTGATTTTGTCTTTAATAAAATAATTTTATTTTCAAATTATAATTTTCTCTATTATTATATTAATAGGCATTATTATTTATTGATGTTTAAAAAGTCATTTCATTCGGATATTCTTCAGAAGAAATTGGCTCTATTCCTATATTGGTTTAGTGCATCACCATCGATGATGACGTCAATAATTTGCTTATAGTAGCCTCGCTCGTTTTGAAAATCAGATTCTCTTAGTTTTAATATTTTATTTGTATAAATAGATTTTTTATTTATCATTTTGATAAACCTATAAGGAAAGTCATATTTATATATGATTCTTAAATATATATATGAAAGTATATCTGTTTAATTGAATTATTCCATTGTTTTAAATAATTTTGTCATATTATATGATTGAATATAATTTCGATCTCTCTGTTTTGGCATCGTTAAAAATAGGTCCTGCTTTGAGGCTAGTATTTGCACTGATTATCAGTTTTAAATGGGTTGCATTGAACCGCAAGAAACCAGTTATTTCTGGCTTTTTCAGTAGCCATTTTTAAAGAGAATTGCGCTATAATTACGGTAAGTCTCATTCTTAGGCGTATAATATGATTATTTTTTTTCTTTTTCTCATAGCTATTGTCAATTGTTGGCAGTATTAAAGTGTAGTAGTATAGTGAACTACTATATATCGTAATATAATATATTATATATAATTATAATTTTCAGATATATTGAATTGTACTTTTATTGAAATAGTAGTATAGGTTTTATAGTATAGGTTTTATATATATATATTATAGTATACGGATTTATATATTATAATATATAGTATATATCATATATATATAATATATATATATCCTCAGCATGTATACGGGGAAAAGGTGATGTATTGTTATGAGCTCGTACACCTGTACGTGTAAGGTGAATGTTTTGGGGCTTCACAAAATTAACCCCTAAAAGTCTAATGTGTGTATCTATCTTGGAGAAATTTTATTATCAGAGAATCTCTTTTGGGGCAAATCTTATTTATATAATGTTAGTATTATGCAATAAATTTCCTTCTTTATTCTCTTTTCTGTTTTTTAAATTTTATG
>JABUQX010062671.1:35000-45000 GCA_015478945.1 Trachelipus rathkii | reverse complement strand
TTATATGAAAAAACTGTCAAAACATGGGTTTTGAAAAATTTGAAAAAATGACTACAGCACAGAAAAACACCGGAAAACAACGTTTAGAGGCCAAAAAAGCTACAATTTGGATGTTATAGGGTCAAAATCGGCTGATAATCCGAATTTTGATGTCCATTTTCAGGGTGGGGCGCTAAAAATGGCGGTCCAAAATCTAAAAGTATTAGATCATTTGCCCATAAGTTTAGCAGGATGATGCTTTATGTTGTTGGGAGTTGTACTTTTTTAGTGGTGCTAAGTTCTACTTAGAACTCGGCAGTAATAATATTGCCGGATAAGAGCAGATCAGCAATTATTTGATCAGCAGTTTTGCAGTGGTCTTTGACAACTTTCAAAATTCTTTGGATATGATCAGAGTATTGCATGAAGTCAATATTTTTTGTTTGAATAATGTTGCCACTGGTTCAACTAAAGCAAAATATTTGGCTATTACGGAAGAGGTAATAATGAAATTGGGTCTTGTTGCTGAACAGTATAATAGAAAAGCTGTTTTTCTTGTTCGATTGTTTCCTTCCTTTGACAATTTCTAACCCTTCGACGATTTTTATCATATTTGTATGGGAAAATAGCAATACTATGATATTTTTGAGTTCAACGGGTTTCACAAAGTTTAGGCAAGCTGGGAATGTATTTTTTCTTAGGGTGGAGTTTCTGAAAAAGTATATCTTTTATTGTGGCAATAGTATTTCGAATTTCCGGGATAATGTTTGTCATTAATGACCAAATTAAGCCGATGGCTTACAGTGAAAATATAATCCTTTTTTGTATTTTTACCGCAGTTTCTTTTGAACTCCATGTACTTCCCCTGCCATTGTTGCGCAGTCATATAATCCCTGACCAACACATAGACACGGATCCAAACCTTCTTTTTGGCAATAGTTTTACCCTCCATCCCTTTAAGAACTTGAAACCCTAAAAAAAAAAAAAAAAAAAAAAAAAAAAAAATCGAACAGTCATTTTTTCAAGATTGAAAAATCTTAATCTTATAGATAACTGTTCATTGCCTGACAAATCCCCAGTTTTACTCCTGAAACCAGCAGGATTTATTAGATTTAGGAATGTGAAAATGCAAAATTCTTTGGTAAGAGAAGAGACACTTGACAAGTACGAATTTAATTCCATTTCGACATTGTTCTTAATTATTTTAGCTTAGATTTCAGGTTATTCGTTTTTTTCCAACTTGATCTAAACAAAAGTGTATAAACAGGAATAGATACATTGGGCTCCGTAGCAATTGTAGGGTTTTACTTTCGGTGCAGAACTTTAATTCCTTAATCTTCTGTCTGAAACAAGCCAAACTAAATTACACTGTAGCAAAAAAAAAAAAAAAAAAAAAAAAAAATTGTCTTTGCTTTGAAAGCATTATTTCATAATTGCTTTTGTGTAGAAAGCAAAGAAAAATATTATTCTCTTCAAACTTTGATATTGTTGCCTTGACATCGCTGTTTTCAAATTGATCTATTTGCATTTCAGGGGAGGGATTGATTTTTTGCTCCGAGTTGAGCCCTATTTTTGCCCCAATCTTAAAATGGACCTCAAATTCTTAATTTTCAGCTGATTTTGATCAGACAAGCAGCAAACTAGTTTTTTCTTACCTCTAAAACGTCGTTTTCGGGTGTTTCTGTGTTTATAGTAATTTTTTTTTTTTTTTGCTTCTCAATTTTGAAAGAAAGCCACGCCTACATATTCGTTACAAAATTTTGAATTTATTTTCAGTTCTAAAAGAGCATATCAAAAAATTGCACGGCGATATTCCAATCTATCAGACCTACTGGTAATTTATATACTGCGGTGATGTGCGGTCTCTGCCTGTAGTTTGTACTTTGTACTTTGTAGTTCCTATTTAAAAAACATAGTGGGTAAATTGATTAGTTGAAGTAAAAGGATAGGAAAAGTTTGATATAGTTATGAAAAGAAAATTTACCTTACCCAGTATAATAATTTAAACTTCACCTTTTTGATTATGAACACGTGAACAGATTGAATTCAATTTTTAAAGTGAGGAATGTGGTATTGTCCCTCAAATGAACTTTTGAACGATTAAAAACAAATCCCAAGTAAAAAATTCACTAAAACATTGCGTTACAACTTAAATCTAAATATTAAATGAATAAATAAAATAGAAGAAATTATATGTGGAAGTATATAAGAGTTTTTACATCAGTTTTATCATAATTTAGGGAACTTTCAGTGACTCGAGTATGATGTAAGCTACTCTGACAATTGATGAGAATTAAATATAGTAAGCTATGCAATATTTATTAATATAATTTTCACGTTTTGTTTCTTAGTTCAGTTTCTCTTTTAACTCAAACTTCGACAATTTATATAATTTACCAGTACTGCAGAGTAGGAGCCTCAGAGCCATAAGGTTTCTGGTGGAGCAGGAGCCGATTTATTTACCATTTTTAAATGATGGAGCCGGAATCAAGATATTCTCAAATTGTGGAGCCAGCCAGAAATAATAAAATTGTGAAGCCGGAGTCAGAGGCGGCAAAAATTTACCGACTCCATAGTTATCCTATTTACATTAAATAATACGATTATAATATGAATAAATTTAAACTTGTTAAAAAACTTGACAAAAATTTTTAGATTTTTTTTTTTTTTTCATCTATCATCTAAATTGCAATGAAGCGTGTTTGAAATTTCATATTATAATAATAAATGGTTATATAGGGTTAATATAGACTATTGTGTTTAGTCCTTATTATCATCACATTGACTTATTTTTAGTTATTTATTTACTCATTTTATTTTTTAATTTGAGATTGATGATCCTGTGTAGTTGGTTTGCTGAAGAATATTTAGACCGTGCTCTTTCTAACTCTTCTTATAGTTTAGCTGGGGTTGTGGCTCAGTTACATGTGGCCCATCCACAAAGAACTTTGAAGTGCTGATTTGTAAAAAGGAAAAAAGTGCTCGTAATAGAAAAGAATGCAAAATAAATTACTCTAATTGGTATAGTATTTGTATATATGAGATCGTGTCACCGATTATTATTTACTCAAGGAGAAATTACGTTCTTGCAGAATGAGCTTAACAATAAATTATCTCTAGTTAACTAATAGGTTTTACTAGATTGAATTTGTCATCGTTTTAACGAAAGTTTTGGATTAGGCCAATCGCCTATACACTTTTCAATGTGAACGATAAGATTCTGTCACAGAAACTAGGCTTACTTTAACCAGGAAAAAATGTTGGTGTTTCTATAGCTAATGGTATGGACGTTGTTTTTGATGTAAGAAAGTTGATTCAGTAATAGTGTTTATTTTTGAAATGGTTTGCGCAGGAGGTAGCAGGGTGTGACAAACTTGCAACACTTACAAGAGTTTTGGTAATAGTCGGGCAGAGCCACGAGAGGAAGTTTTAAAAAATTATAGGAAAAAATAGAAATGGAACAACCAGTCAATATAAGTAGGTTACAGTAGTAGTGGGGTTAAAAATTATGTTTTGGTGTAGGGTTAGTATGTAAGAAGGAAAATGAGTTAAGGGTGTACGCCTATAGTAAATAGGCTAGTTTAAGCTTATCTTTTTTATTAATCCTTTTTCCTTCCTTGAGATTCTTCTCCTACCCTTTGGTCTAATTCCACTATTCTTTTATACTTCAAAGATGATTCAGAATTCAAATATGAATGGATAACAAATAGTGTCTTGTTGTAACAACCATGCAATTTAGGTACTCATATAATTCCCTCAACCAATTTAAAGTAAGTAAGTAAAACTCGGGATTAAATAGTTTCTTTAAAATTAATATGTTCAATATCTCTTCAAATAAACAAAATCCCAAAAGGAGAAAAATTCTTGTAACAAAATTCACTGGCTGGGAAAAAAAAAAACCTTTCCAGTTAGATTCCAGGAAAAAATTAAAACAGGAAAAAAAAAAATTAAAGAAAGAAAATAGAGGGAAAAACCCTGTAAAGAATATATGGTACATTAAATTAATGGAATGCATATGCCCTACGGGATCAATTAAATTATTTATATATAAGAAACTAAATGCTCTTCCAAACTTATAACAATTTTTAATTCAATACTTTTAAAATTTTCCTTTTTTAAATTATGTATAATTATGAAGTTTTTATTTATTTAAATCTAAAATTCATGATATTATTCTTACTAATACCATTCATTCCCCCTTTTATTCAAATTAATATAAATTCCTAATTACCTATTAACGATAGTTTTGTAGTTATTCTTATTTAAGATTTCAATTTAATAGTTCCTTGAGACTGATCTTTAGATAATTATAATTCTGCTTCAAATGGTTTAGAAGTATCTCATTTTATATTATCTAATATTCTTAATTGGTTTTATTTATTATTTCCCTTAAAAACTTAAGATGGGGTTTAAATGGAGATTATGCTTTTAAACAATATAAATATATAACAATTTTAACTATTTATATGATTTCCTATCAAGTCTGTAATTAGAAAAACTTAAGAGTACATGTATCACTACCAATTTGTAAAGAATAGAAAAAATAAAATATTTTATTGTCTGATTCCCTACTTCAGGAACCAAGCTAAGTACCTTTTTCTGGTGCTTGAGTTTTCCGATATTCTTGCTTTTCACTTAATCTCTTTTACTATTTTGAAATAATACCTGAAAAAAAATATTTTAATTAAAAACTAGCCCCCTTGTACATGTCGGTTCTGCCCTGACTATACCGATCTTTTTATTTGGAGTAACCTAGGTGGGAGAAACCTTACAATGTTTACTATTAAATTTTCATTTGCCACTTATCTTTTACAGGCCAAAATAGTTTAAAAAGATTTATTTTGAATCTTCATACATCCAGCATTATTTCTCTACTTGAGGTAGCCACTTTGGTATGCATTTAAGCCCTTGAGGATGATAGTCGGTTGGTAAAACATATATATATTAAATATGAGGAATAATATGCCCAGAACTGAACCCTGTGGGATACCACCACTCTTCATTACTTTTCATGAATACTTTTGTCTTTTAGTAATTTTGCTAAACGAGCTCAATAAAAAAATAATTTTGCCCACTACAAATTCATTATTCCCAACAGCAACTCTTAATCACCAGCTAATGTAACTATATTATATCAACACATAATATTCAAACAATGATATCATTAATTGATTACAATTTGTCATTAATAATCTTCACAAGAGATCCTAGTTTTTGCTATATAGCATTAGCTCTGTATGCGATCGTAACACATTAATATCATATAATTCCACTTTAGCTTAATTAAAATTGTTTAAATACTGTTATAATAATATAAACGGATTCTCCTTTGTCAAATTGCCCAGTTTGTATTGAATATTCCATAGAAAGATTAATGTAAAAAGTTATATGCCACTATAATAAGACAAAATATATATGAAATCTAAACCATTCTGGTAAAATCTGACTCGACTATAGAGAAATCCATTATACTCAACTCACTCTTATCATCTCATAGAATATTTCTTTATGACTCTTCATCAGTTATTCACTTCATCCATTTACTTATAACAAACACCTAGAGAGATAAAACTAACTGGCTTATAATATTCCCAAAATTCCACTCTCTCATACCTTTCTTAAATGATAGGCCAACATTATGCCATTTTCCAGTTCCCCTGGTACTCACCAAAATCTAATTAAGATTGTTCAAAAATAAATAGATAGTTGAGACTAGGCAAATAAGTTCAATACTACACCCAATCTCTCTCCGATTATCTATAGAAATATGTGGCCGAATGAATAACTTGTACCTTATACCATTTATTCAGGGATGTGCCAGCTTTACTTGGGTCTCAATATGGTCCAGTCAAATTAACTTATCTATCATGCTAGCGCTCACACACTCCTCTCAAAAATCTGAAGTATTTAACTTACATTTCATATTCAGAAGCTATGCATCCACAGAAAATTAATTATCCAATCGTTGTATACTCCACACCAAGGAGTTTATAAACGCATGATGGAGAAAAATTATACTTAATCAATCTCGACACACTCTCTAAAACCAATAATACTTTATTCGTCGACCCATTATCTCAAATTTGTATATCATTAATTTTTAACCTCTGAGAACTAGTATTCACCTACTCATAACTTTAAAAATAATAAAAAGCTAACAGAATCTTTCTTGGGTTCCTATGTGCTAATATAATTTTTTGCCTCCCTCTCTCTTTCTTATTAACTGGTTTTCATTTATAAATATTATCTTAATACAATTTTATCTAATCTTTCTCCTCTATATACTATCTGCCTCAGAATTTTTAAAACATATTTTCAATTAGTGAATCTCTCATCCCTCCTTTAATCTCACGCCAAATCATCTCGTTTGCCACACCTTAAATTGGTGCTAATCCTAATGTAAACATCATCAACTGTAGGATCTGAATTAATCTAAGTCAATAATTGTGTTTGTCATCCACTCTCTCTTCTCATCACTAAAAAAAATTTTAGGTCTTATTATTAACTCCTCTATCTGCTCTTATATTATTCTAGATATACTGAGGAGCAAGTCTCGAAAATCTGAGTGATAAAAAGTAAATCTCATTTTGTAGAGCAAGAAAAGGAGACACCGTTAACTGCACACATGTCTATATATGTATTCAAAATACAGTATAATATTTATGTATCATGATCTATAACACTACTAGTACTATCTTATAAGAAAATGTCATTAAATTTCCTAATTATCTGCCTACGAAACATTTCTCAACACTTCACATTCTCATCTTAACTTACAAAGATTATTAGTTGGATACACATAAATCCAAAATATTATTCATAACCACACACATGTCTGTGCATCTTGTATCATCTCTTGTAGGTTCATGGACCACCTGGCTCAAAAAGTTTACTATACAGTTTATAAATTTACTTTGATGTTGCTGGTGTAAGGTTACAAAAGTGCAAAAACAGCATATCATATAAAGATATAAATTTTAGTTCTTATTGTTTCTTGTATGTTAAAAAAAATGGTTCTTAAAACTTGTAGGACCAAAAAATTATTAGAGGAGTGAGGAGTATACAGCATCCTGTGTGCTTATTATGTAAAGAAGCAGGGATTATCTACAATATATTAAATTAAGTAATGTTTCACTCCATGAGAAATCCAAAAGAATTTTATATTACTTTATATATACACATGGCAGGCAGCTGACTCGATTTTGGTTTGAACCAAAGTATAGCATAAGTGATTTAACTATGGTAACTAATTACTCAACCCACTTTCCATCCTATTTGTCTACTCTATACCCTGTTCAAATAGCACAAACTCCAATTACATTGGTAAGTTATGAACCATAACCATGGTATTAGTGCCTCGAGCATACTAAGGAATTAATTTGAGTTAGGGATTTGAGATAATAAGCTTTTTTTTTTTTGTTTTTATAAGCTAACATATTTTAATTTTTACTTTTATACCTTATGTATGCACTGATACATCTAGTGAATAAAATTTCTGCTTTCTACAACGGTATAGAAATACCTATACATTCTTTATCTATAGAAGTGACAAAGATCTTAAATGGATAATTAATATGACTACAAAAAATAATAAATAATATTATAAATAATTTTAATAGGGTTAAGAAAATAAAAAACAGATATAATAATTACGAGTATATATTGGAGCTCATTTCAGACATAGATCAAACATAAGCCTCACTAATACTCAAAAATGTACATCTCATACCCGTCAATTTTGATTTAAAATTGGTGTAAACCAGCCGCAAAACTACTTGCAAATCGATAAAAATTATATCTCACGGCCCTGTTCTACAAATATGAGTGTTTATATACTGCACGTATCTCTCTCGTGTATTTTATAGGTGACTGAACTGAACTATAAGACTACCAAACAGTTATCATATAACAAATTAACCCATTCTACCAAATATTAATTCCATATATAGTTATATCCACAAAAATCTGAAATCGGTTGATTATGGACATTTATATGCTTTTAAGTGCAGTTAAAATATAGGGTGGTTAAATAAAAGTAAATTGTAACATAGAAAGAAATTTAACCACTAAAAACGGTACAATGAATTGAAAAAAGTTTCTATCATCAATTAATATATTTTTCCACACACCCAATATAATCTCCCTCATTATATGCTATATCAGAAATATTATATATTTTTACTCTTTTATCACATGTATTTCTGTGTACAGTGAAAATAATATATTCACCACAATAAACCTAACAAAATCACTATATAAAATGAAATGCAGCATTAAAGTCTAAATAACAAAATAAAGATGTAAAAAACAAAAAAAACAAAATAATAAATTATATATAATTATAATTAAGATAACATTTAGAATAGAATAACGTCTCGAAAATTAGTTAATGAGATTAATATAATCAATCTTACAGAAAAATACACTAAAAACGGATTTTTAATCATTTGATTGAAACAATATTCATTAGCCGATGGAATATTATAATGAATCATTTACATTTGATCAAATGTTATTATATATAGAGTAACAAAAAAAAAAAAACTCATAATTATATAAAAAGTATTCTAAATCTGATTTAGAAATAAAAATAAGAGAAATAAAGAATAAAAAATTAATAAAAAGCCGATAATGTTATAGATTTCAAGGGTGGACTAGCTCTGAGGAGATGACTTTAGAAATGTAGTACGATAAAATAAGAGAACCGAAACGTTAGACATGATCAATATTGGGTTAGTAGCCCAATATCGCCAGAGGCCAGTGAATGTAAGTTGAAGCAGAGGGCGGAGATAGTAATAAGAACCCCCACAGACTTCTCTCTCGTACAGCTCCTATTTAATAAATTTACCAAGAGAGTACAAGGAACTGAGGGATCTAACCTCTCGTCCACAAACCTCTCATCCTGTAGATAGGAAAAATTTTAAGCGTTATTCAGTAAGGCGCTACTCCCTGTTCAACATTTCCTCTCCAATGCGTATCTTGCCTATCGTGTTGGTACAGAGGAAAGATTAGATAATGAAGATTGTGAAAGACCCATCAATAGCTCTGTACTCGAAGTGTTCAACAAATAGAATCCTCTTAGCACGAATTTGTGATATACTTGACGTAGAAAGATATTAAAAGATCGTTTATTTCTCTTTAGATCACATATTGATCCTAAAGGATAAAAAGCCAAAAGAACACTGATTGAAATATTGGATTAGATCTGAAAGAGAGAAGTAAGATACAAGCAAATAGCCAAGCCAAAATATAATTTAGAAATATTTTTAAATGAGATTTAAATTATAAAAAACAACTCTTGGTGAATAACTGGTCCTATATATTTTTGAATCAGTGTCGTCACCCCTTAAATTGACTGTAGGATCATATTTTAGGAAATAATTATGAAAAAAAAAAAAAAAATTCAAAACTGACGGAGTCTTAAAACATAAACGGTCCTATATATATATTATATATATAAGGTACCAGATTGACTGGTAAAACAGCATATGTATTTGTGCTTATATGATTTATAAGAAAATAGTAAGGTTAAGAATATTAGGTGAATAATTATATTAGGCCCAGTAATGAGCTATAACATATCATTCTGGTTGTAAAGGTTCTGGAAAGTTACTGAAAGGTCATGCTGAAATAGAGAATATTTAGATAGTAAAGAAGATAACAAGGTATATTGTATGACTTACCCCATGCAACGGTTTCAGAAAGGGTATAGAATGTTCAGACAAACCTTTTAGGAATTATATATGGAATTTAACATATTATAACTGGACTGCAATTAACGTGAGGAGTAATCCAGTGATATTTAGTATATATATTTAGACTATGTATTAAGTGAGTTAAAAGCTTGTTGTAAGTTCCCTGACATAAGCTGATGAAGAAGTATTGCAATGTGGTATATATAGTTGAGATGGGTACATGTTTGAGGATTAATATATGCCAGCAGAAACCGTAACAAACTGAGAGAAAACCAGGTGTAACAAAGTAGAAATGGGAATAATCATCATGGGAAATAGTGATAAGA
>JABUQX010062671.1:0-10000 GCA_015478945.1 Trachelipus rathkii | reverse complement strand
GTAAGAGTGACCCATCCATCAAAGATGTGCGAATTCCGGTAGTTCCCGATAAAAGAGAAGCCTCCCCAGACCACTAACCGAACACACATCCACTCCAAGGGCCATCCCGGGCACATCCTTGACATTAAGCGGCTAACCCTCTCCGTCGGTGCGTCGGTAAACGCTAGCACGCCTGTCGCCGAGGCGTATGACGACGAAGACACTCCTCGATTCGTTCGTAAGAGTACCTTGGCCCAATCGTCGACCCGGTAATTACATCCCCCAAGGCCTGTCGACGCCTCATGTATTTGTCACTCGCCCTGGTGCCCTGTACCTCCGCCTCAGCTCGTATCGCAGATGCTCATGCCATGTGTTTGGCATATTTCGTATATCATCGCAGACGTTATAAAATCAGGTTCTTCCACAACTGTCTAAAGCCCTGGGCCTAAACCTTGTCGCCTCCGCCCGGCGCCATTCACGTGTCAGGGTTTCTGGGTCACCACGGTTAGGACCACCCGTCCCCTAGCACATCGATTGTGGGCTACACCGAACGTATGAACAAGTGCCCTCCGGTTACCCGTTATTACTTCAGGCGTGGAGTAGTTCGCCCTTCTCTGCACGCGCACTGATCTCCTAGACAGTGACGCATTTTCCTCTCCCATGCTTGCGGAGTCGCTCTCCGTACTGTAATAGAATCCTACAAAATCGATTAGTCCCCGATCAATAAACCACTACCCCCTCCTCTCCAGGTCCTCCCTTAGGTGGTTTATGTTTTCCCCATATTTTAATCCAATGCAACAACATCCCGGTGACGGGGCCTCTAATATGCAGTTGATACATTCTCGCCGCGGTGGTTACATAGTGTACACTGATGCTTCGTCTGTGGTTGTGTGGGGTTCATGGTGGTTTATTTTTGACAGACATTAGAACAATATCCAACCGTCTAATACAACTCAATTTAATATATAATTACTTATATAACCAGCTACTACAATTGGCATATCATATACTTTTAATTCATTCATAGAATAAGTATACCTACCACATACACCCAATAATACGATATACATCCATGCCAAAGTTACCTAGTATCATATATCATATACTACTACTTAAGTGCAAATCATAAAACTACTATTAAAACATTTAACTCTCTCATTTATCAATCATTTTAATATGTCAATTAAACTTAGATTATCCACCTAAATAATATACTCTCTCACTACTCCAAATACGACACCTTATTCTTATCACCTCACACTTGTCACAACTCTCTTACTCCACCAATAATAAGACCTACATATTCTTCCTCATACATAACACTACTAATATATAAACTAATCCCCCTATTAATATCCTATACATTTACCCTTTCACTCACCCCCTATACCCTACTTATATAAGATTAGATTTATGGCTCTTCCTCACACCCGGTAAACATATCATTATCACATTATAAACTCATTTACCACTTTGAAACTTCTCAAATCTCAATTCAAATAATCATTTTGAGCAGATCTATCATCTTGAGTCTCCGATATTCCATAAATGCAATCATATGGCATATTACCATCTTCATAACTTTACTCCTAACCTATACCTTAACTGTCTCCTACTTAATATAAATACTATTGACCCTCTCAAAAAATACTACTTAGCACGGCTATGTACCACAAAAACACACACAATAATATATCACCAGCTACCTCTACATATTACTAGTCTCCTACATAGCAAGCTGAACAATAAATTCGTAGAGATCCTTGCCCTACTCTTGTGATCCCATCTACGATACCGCGCCAACCGTATTCCATAGTCAAATATCTCACACAAAAAGAGTCATACATTTAAGACATATTTTGCTGCCACTATTAAATCCAAGTTCGAGTTATGATTTCAAAATATATAACTTATTCTGATCTTCCGAATCATTCTTACCTTGTTAGTCTCTGCCTACTCCAGTTATATTCTACATAGTCTTAATATGTTCTAAGTATGTTTCCTCATAATTATTTTACAATATTATTAGTAAAGTCGTTTACTATATAATTAACTCCTTATTCCTTTTCAAGAAATTTTATAACTTACCTAGCAAGTTTGTGAGGTATAGTATAACAAATTGTGATATCAATTATTACATATCATATTAATAAATTATTATTATGGTATCAACAAGAGAAAAAGACTTAATTGTTCAACCTCAGCCTGAACTTTCAGGTTCAAAGCTTCCTTCTAAAGGTGAGAAAGTTTTAGGTGTACGCACGGCTTTAACATGTACATTCTAATTCATCATTCGAAAGAAGAAAACAACAGTTCGAGATGTTACAAGTCAAAGGACTACTCCACCATGATAACACGGAGAGTAATACCCTCTCGGGGATATGGACTCCAAACACCTACAAACAAATGAAGTAACCATCCATAACAGTCATACCACAAAGGGACAAAAGACAACAGATTTACAATGAATACCGATTAATGGAGAAAGGAAGAACTCGTCGTTCTTCTAGTCAAATAGCTCGAGAGTATACATTTGAAAACCAATTGCAAAATCTTTTTGATGTCGCTCATAAAATAAAATAAAAGATGCAAAAAATAAAGCCTTTTTGATTGTCAGCGTGAAGAGGGAAGAAGAGGAAGAATGAGTGCTATAGACAGAGATCTGATAAGAAAAGAATTTAGAAGTCGTGCAAGACAAGAACGAGTGGCCAAGCAAAGTCGGCGAGCCAGAGAAGAAGTTTCTGCATTAAATACTTTAGCACAATCAGAGTCCTCAAGTGGGTCCTCCTTTTCCATCGTCGAAAGTGATTCAAATGATGGGGGATAAATATATTCAAGGAGCTGTTGGTGGGGTAAATTCTCCAAAATATGAAAAGGTGAAAAGAGCCAGAACCAACATCATCTCGCCCTCCTTATTTGCAGCTTTGGATAGAACGAAGATATCTGATTGATCCGCCACATATGTTTTAACCAAAACTGCTTGTTCTTTAGGCCATGATGTGCGAAAAATAACTATAAATCGATCTTCCATTCATCATCAATGAATGGCACAAGCGAAACACATAGCAACACATTTAGTGAATGAATTCAAATCAGACACCCAATTGATAGCTTACAGGGATGGGAAGTTGATGCAGGATCTAACACAAAAGAACATGATGATAGGCTTCCAATTCTGATATCAGGAAAGAACGCATCACAATTATTGGATGTACCATAATTAGAACCTGGAGCCGGAGACAATATGACTAATGTTGTAGTTGAAGCCATTAAAAAAAAAAGGAGTCTTACTGATGAAGTCGTTAAAATATCTTTTAGCACAACGGCTTCAAATACTGGCACCCACAAAGGAATACGCATATTAATTGAAGATAAGCTCCAAAAGATTTATTATATCTTCCATGCCGGCATCACATCTTGGAACTGATTCTTCAAAGTGTGTTTTCAGAGGTTCTTGGTGTTTCTTCTGGTCCTGAATTTCATCTATTCAGGAGGTTTCAAGCTTTATGGAAAAATATTGATCAAAATATCTTCATCACCAGACTACAGTACGATACTCTGGTAAAAATATTACTTGATATTAAATAGGTAATTATAGAATGGGCAATGAAATGAAGTGCACGCATGTGCTCCACTATAATGTGCTTCTGTGTACTTTATGCCAGTCAGCGTCTTACTCCGAGGGCTTGCATATATTTACATTGACTTACTTATTACATTACTGACTTATTAGTAATGTACACGCGTCATCGTGAGATATTTGTTGCAGTTACTCTCCCGGCTGATACCGTATAATCCAGGAATCACAAAAAAATATAATCTCTCGCGGTGAGAACCGCAGAGGACTATTGTCTTATGAACTTTCATGGTAACTATAAAGAAATGGTAACAAATAAGAGAGTAAGTTAATGGTATTATATAACTTCAACATAAAATTCATTACATTAATAACTAAACGCTATCTAAAATTACGAAGATGATGATACATATTATAGGCCAACAATTTCATTTAACATCACGATCTCATCGAAAAGAAATAGACGTCTGGACAAGGGTCTCTCAAAGAAAATGGATTAATAGGTAACAAAAGGTGTAGACATCTTGTAATTTTGCAATGAGATGATATATGGGCGAAATATCAGCATAGAAGAGCCTAAGTAGTATCCAACTGACCGAATACACTGGCGAGGTATTTGGCAGAGAGTCTTCTCCCAAAATGAATTTTGGCATATACAATAGTACCCACAAATCCATGATAAAATAATGAGCACACCTTAAAATCCTGTCAAATGTATAGAAGAGTGACGAATGCTAACCAGCCATACAGAGCGGGTATTAGAAGTGTAAATTATCCGCGATCGTTCAAACCAAAAATATCTTGATCTTTAAATAACCTATAGATAGACTAATATTATAATCAAGTAAGCCATCGTATTATGGGTTAATCCCACACCTTCTGCGAAAAAGAAGGAATAATTATATAGTAATCAGCAACATTTCTAGACCTGATGTTCTGTCTGTCAAAATGCATGATCAGTCAATATTAACCAAAGTGATTTTTAAAGACACCATACAAGATGTTACATATGACGCGTAACGAATAGGCTTAGAAATGCTTGTCGCGGAGACGTACATATAGCAGTTAAGTCTGAATAACGACAGCGTACTCCTACCAAAGAGTTTAGAACCACACCATCCAAAAAGAAGAATATTGACAAATTCTCTAGATATGAACTCATCACTGCAATTCTATTAATCGCACGGAATTTCTCATGTACGTAAGACATGCATCATAACAACAGCAGGACCAATTGCCTTCTTTTCCAGAGTAACAACTTAGAAATGGAAGTTTGAAAATAATGATTGTTATGGAATTTATTGCAGCGAAAATTTTTTCATACTGACCATAACAACAAAAGACCACTTATGATATCCTTATCGATGAGATGGAGCGACTACGTAGACGAAATTAAAACGACATTGGAAACGTAAATTAGCAAGGAATCACACAAGTTTTCTTTCTTTATTCAAAACTTCAATCATAGTTTATTAAAGATGCCTTATTCTAAGCTCAAGAAAACAGTGTGATTTAAATAGAAATAGTATAGGAGATATATTTGTATAAAAAACGAGCGATTTCAATCATTCCAGTGTCTATATAGCTTTGTCAATAACTTTAAAGAAATACAAAGAGACTTGGATCCACAATATCTGAGACGAGCAAGATTATCAGATTCACCAATGCATTTTTGCTGAGCGAGGATGAGTGTCGCAATCAGAATGAAATTACACTCAAACAATATAATAAAAGGTGGAATAACCAACTTAATTGATTCAAAAAGAACAAACTAGTTTATGGAAAAAGAGGACCCCATGCAAGTTATATATCAATATATCTATCATTATAATAGCATAATGACTTAAACATAGCGCAACTATATGTACGTCAGACCATAACTTACACAATGGCAAATAGGATTATTAGTACAAAGAAAATCTCACGCAAAGTTTAAACGCCAAAAACCTCATCTTTCTACTAGTAAGAGGTATCTAACAGATATAAACTGTGATAAGCACAAAAAATCCATGTATAACTACACAGTAATTTGTCTCCAAACAATTATTTGAGCTCAGCCATAGCGAATATCATATCTCTCACCACTCTCTAGTGAGCGGTTGATCAGAGAGACTCCTACAGGAAGGGGGAGGGACCTGGCACACACTGACAGCGAGTGCGTGTGACTTTAAAACATCATCTCGAGAGAAAATAAAGACACACTATGTATGTATTTATAGGATTGTTTACTAAATAGAGTAACTAAGAAAAATGAATCAAATATCCAGATTAAAAAATAATTTGACTAAAATACAATTGATTATCTATATATACTATGATATACAATTAGCTCCGTCATAAAAGTACTGAAGTAGAGGCTCTTAGAAGTCATAGGACATATAATAATGAAAATTTTATTTTCTAATCATAACAGGCGAGAGATTGAGCTAATGAGAAAATCTCTAGCCCATATAGACTTATTGAGTAAAAGATAATATTTACTATAAATATAATTTAAAGGTATTATAGAAAAAAGTTATGAAATTAATAGTAATGCAGTACAGCAGGAAGGTTCAGGCACGATGGATACATATCCATTACCCAAATTTTCAGATAAGAATACGATCAAATTATTACTAACAATGAATCTATGGATATTGCATAAGTACACTACAAAATCCAAATCAAGTAGAGCATTAAAGTGAAAATGAAATATATATTAACTGTACATATAATTATATAATATGATATAGATATATATATATAATATAATAAAGGTGGGATTTTAACGCGTTAAAGCGTTAATTCGTTAATTAACTCTTTAATTTTCGTTAAAACTTTAAACGCTTTCGGTTTTTTAACATTTCGAGAATATATTTATACAAGTGAATAATTAACGAGTTTACGAATAGAGATGTAGAATTTAACGAGGTTTATAAAAGAACAATTTGCTTAACAGACATATGTTATAGAATTGTTGATTAGATTCGATTAAATCCAATAACGAGGGAATACTTTTTTATATTCCAACAATGTTAAAGCCTTATAACTCCTACGTCAATAGGTTCACAAAATGTGTTGACATCTCTTACTCTACTTCAATAATAATCCCTTTGAGTCAGTGGTTTTCAAATTATTCACTTGAGAGATAAGAGTGTGCTCTGTCTGTGTCTACTCTCATGCAGAGAGATCAATCTCTAATCTTGGGAAAAAGAAGAATTAGCTTGCACAGTCTAGTGAGTATACTGAGAGTGACCCAAAGCTAAATTTCCAAAAACACTAGCAGGTAACTGAGGCACATAAAATTAATCTCCTTCCAGTCTCCCCCATATTTCAGAGAAATTATTATAATCATCAACCTCCTACCTAAGTACTTAATTTCCGTATATAAATATATACCTATACTATATATATATATATATTATATATATATATAATATATATATATATACATATATACTATATATATATATATAAATTAATAATATATATATATAGCACGCTCTTATATTCGAAAAATATATATTATATCTATTACACTTAAAGGACTAATACTTATATTATGCTTCAAGAAAAAAAGATATATAATAAATTTAATGCTAACATTACTTAGTGTATATTTCTTTTCCACTTATTGGCCTTAGACTCTTAGAGATATAAAATTTATATATATATATAATTATATATATATATATTAATATTATATAATATATATATATATATATATAATATAATATATATATATGATTATATATATATATTATATAATATATATCATATAATATAATATTATATATAATATATATATTAATATATATATAATATATATATATATATATACTAAATATTTATATATATATATTATATAAATATAATATATATATATATTTAATATATATATATATATATATATATGAATATATATATTATATATATAATTAATTATATATAATATTATAAATATTATAATATATATATATATATTATAATATATATATAATATTATAATTAATATTTATATATAATATAGTTTGATATACTCGTTTACTTTCGATCAATCGTATCGACTCTTTAGGTAGTTCATATAACTTACATTTTACTAGTTATAAGACTTTATTATTAATACTCTTGGATATATATTATGACAACAGTAGTCTGGTAATGAATATTCATCTTTAAATTATGGGTGTACATTTTGGAAATGGTTAATCAGAAGAATTAAATTTATTATTATTTAGTTGGATAATTAATACTAGTCACTTGTGAACTAAGTGAACAAAAGATTAGTGATAGTGAAGAGACATATTCTTATAATGGTTATCTCTATTTTAAAGACTTTTAACCGTATTTTGATGTTATTAAATATGGACTTGAGTAATCTTAGTATTATAAATATATATTGGACAAATACAAGCTCACTGATATACGTGATACACAGAAGGCATGAACTATTATGTGGTATGTCTTGTATCAAAGAGTAGGATAGTGTGTTAATTGGATAAAAATAGAAATATACGGTACCACAAAAATTATTCTCTGTAACCATCTAGGAATAGGTATAGAGTCTAGTAATTCGCACATTTCCTTGTGCGTGGGCGTATATTTTTCAATAATTCCTGAGCCGAGAACTGAACTCACGGATATACAATATATGTCAAATGCGACAGATGCACGCAGTGCGTATTGTGCCTCAAAGTTTGACACCTTGACTGGCATGAATCCAAGTAAGCCTCAAAAAGGCCACATAGAAACCAGATCACTCGTGAACACTCGATTATTGTAAAAACCTCATTTCAGGAGTCTTCTGATTAGAGCAAGAGTGCGAAGAGAATTATATATACACCAACACACCGGTACTTAGCTCCTTCTCTCGCGAGCCTATACAAGAAACGGGGTATTCAAACTTCGAATGGTAATTCTCTAGTAGCAATGGCGTGATATAAGGATTGAACTTAGTGAGCAAACCACAGCGCACAAGTGAGTAAAAAAACCCCCCATCGCAGATGATGATGCTATCAGAATCTCATAGTAGAGCCATCGTAGCAGTTTCTTTATGTTTAATGTGAATCTCTATATTTAATGGTGCATAATCTCAGTTCTTGGGGGAAAAGCACATGTGTCAAATAAGAGTTCTTTGTCTGACAGCACTATTAGTCGAAGAATTTCTAGCATTTTGTCTTGTGGTGTATGCGGAAGATCCTAAATGAATCAGTTTAATTGGTAAAAATAAAAGAAAATGAATTAATGCTGCAATAGATGAAGCAGTGGATGAATAAAGTAAGGTATACGCATTAAATTTCTATTGCTCGGGTTCTGATATACCCGGTATATTCGATATTATTAGAAGATCTTTTGTTGTAAAAAGTATTAATGCAGACATATGCTCAGACTTGTTGAAATCCTAAATTCATTTATGAGGATGATTATAGAATGTGGGAGTGGGCCAAAATGCATTGGTAATTTGTCAGATGGTGTCTGTTCAATGTCTGGTCGTTACAGTGGGTTACAAGCTCTTATTCGTAAAAAAGCCCCACTTTCATTGTGGATACATTGTATCATTCACAAAGAAGCTCTCGCATCAAATAACTTGAACTTGAGTATTCCACTCAATATGGTTTTAGAGTACGTAGTAAATGTAATAAATTTTAAGGTAGGGTGCTAACAACCGACCATGAAAGACTACAGGTTTTTTTCTAATAAAAAATTGTTGTTACGAAGGACATGGATCAGAGTACACGGACTTAGAAGTGAGGGTAGGGAGTTAGAAATAATATAAGAAAATAAAGTGTATATTGAGTAAGATACTAAAATATTTTAAATCCTAATAATTCAACTGAAGGAAAAAGACCGAGTGACACAAGTCGTGACCAAGCCCAAACTGAAGGATGGGGAAGCATTCACTCTTGTTTTTCAACGCAGTACAGGAATCACAATAAGGACTGTTGGTCTCGTATGCGAAGATCATTTCCGGGGAATGCAGGCGTGAGAATGAGTGAATGTGGGTTGGATATTCAGAGATAGCTTTTTGTTGTGGGGGTTGGAATAAATAGTTGGTCGAGATGGGTGTAGTTTGATAAAATGGAATAGTTTCTAGGAAGTGGTTGGGGGAGTCTTGATTGTAAAAAATGTGTAAAAAGTATAGTAGTATCATGCTGGATGTTATACTTATTTTCTCACTTCATGGCGTGCGAAGGTGGTGCATAATTTGGTGTAAGGAGACGTGGAGCAATGCGTGTGTCTGCTGTAGAAAAGTGTAGAGATGTAGGTCTCTATAGGTAGTGTGGTTATACTTCTTTTGATATCGTTAAGTGCAAGTTGGCATACGACAGCTTTGAAGATATGGGATGGCTTATCCCGATGGTCTTCACATAGAACTACAAAAGAGAAGTTAATGATGTATTCATTATGCACATACGCGCACAATTGGCTCTCTTCCGAGGCAATGTTACTGGAATATATTTTCTT
>JABUQX010062670.1:57500-65227 GCA_015478945.1 Trachelipus rathkii | reverse complement strand
ATATAAACTCTGAAGTAATAAAAGAAAAGACAAAGGGTTGTAAATTTTTTTATTACAGTATATATATATATAGTATATATAATATATATATAAATATAATATATTTTTGTTCTATATATTATATATATATATATATATATATTATATATATATATATATATATATATATATATATATATATAATATATATATATATTACCGTATATATATATATTATATTAATATTAATATATATATATATATAATATATATTATATATAATATATATATATAATATATATATATATATATTATATATATATACCATATATATATACAAAAGTGGGCACCGTTAATGAGAAAGGTTAACGTCGTTAATCCTTAATCGTTAACCAAAAATATTAACGACGTTAAACATTAAAGAAGTTTTCGGTAAACCCTGGAGCGCAAGTTAACGTTAATCGTTAACGTTAACAGTCTTCACAATATTTAGAAAGTATTAATTATTGTTAATTTTCTTTTATATATAATAATATCCCTAACATATTAATAATGATTTTAAGCTTATCAGACAAATTAATTAGGCTTTACTTATAAGGCAGATTGCTTTGCGCTTGCGAGAATCTACTTCCAAGCGTAAATACGCTTTATTAATCAATACTCAATACGGTGTATCTGTAAAGATATCCAGTTTTCAATGCTTTTATTTTAAAAACAGCATAATATACGAATAATCCATATCATATCATTACATCAAAGTGAAGAGGTTAAGTTGCTAGTTTCGAATTATTGCACTTTGCGCCAGAACGAGTTCCTGATTGGTCGACATACGCGCATGCGCGCGGGGCGGGCCATTCCCCCAGGGGAATGGGTTTAGGGTTTTTTTTTTTTTTTTTATTTTTTCCAGGGTTTTTTTTTCCCATTTCCGGTAAGAGATGTAGTCTTCTCTAGTGTGTGCGCCACATACTGACAATGGCGAGTCCTGAGTGCGTAAGGCTTTCTGTGTTCTACAATTTGCTAAGTGTTAATCTGTAATTACGATTCAACGTACGTATCGTTTACTTTCCAATGTGATCGTGCCATGTGGCAAAAACATTCGCGAATGGTATAGGCAATTTGCAATTAATGGATGTCTTTGTAAAGGCAAAGTACAGGACGGCCCAAAGTTACTGTACAGGATGTGGACCGTGTCAGGGCCTCGTTTCTTCATAGTCCAAGAAATCCGTTCGGAGAGCAAGCCACGAACTGAAGGTGCCAAAACGACGGTGATGGGGAAGGTGTTAAGGAAACGTTTAACACATGCGTGCATACCGGTTGCAGTTTGTACTGCTTTAAAGCCCGACGACTAGGTTCTACGGTTTAACTTTGCCTGTGCAGTGTTAGGTCAAGACGACTTGACCTTTTCTTAGATGTGTAGTGTTAGCATGAGTCACCTTTCATCTCAGGGTGAAGTGAATTCCCCATAATGTTTCGTATCTGGGTCTGAATCCCGCCATGAACTTTTAGAACACGAACGTGATTCCCCAAAGTTAACTTTTTTCTGCGCCATATCCGACGCCAGGTTTACGGACCTTTCTTTTTCGCAGAAGCAACCGTAACAGGGGTCGCCAATCTCGATATGTTACACAACATGGCTCTTTCACATTATTAGAGGATGAAGCGGTTAAACTTTTATGGCAGCAAGGATGGCCCCCTCCACATTTGGAGTACATTAGTGCCGAGCGTGTCGTTGAACGACTTACTCCAGATCATTGGTTGGTCATAATGGTCCAGACGACAGAGCTCTAAATATCTGGCCCCCCCGGTCCCGGACTTAACGCATGCGATTTCTTCCTATGGGGCTGCCCAATTTTACGCAGAGTTGGAAACGCAGATTTGAACATGCCGTTCCTTCCATTACTCCGGGTCTGTTAACCAATGTTTGGGAGGATTTGGATTATCGGCTGAATGTATCCCCTTTAACGAAGGGGGCACATATTGACATATTAGGTAAAATCTCTGTTCAATTGACCTTCACTTTGAGTATGATATGCTGTTGATATTGTATATTAGGCTGTTATATAAAGCATTTGAAACTGGGACATTCTTTACGGGACACCCGAGTAGTATATATTGTAAAAATATAGATATGTCAAACTATAGGAAAATTTTAATACAAATATGGTATATTTTTTATGTTACAACGCTTATGAGGCCTACGTCTTATATTTTTCACTAGTCGCAAAAGAAGGAAGTTCAAGTAACCTAACGAAAGAAGTTATGACCCATTGAACGGCGTGACAGTCACTATCTCTTTTCCTTCAGCGAAAAACATAAGAAATTGAGAAACAGCAAAAGAAAAAACGTCAACATTTCTAACGGGATATAACTGTGTTAGGAAAAAAACACACTTTGAGCCTTGAGAGGAGGCATTTAGAAATTTTTGGAAAGATAAAGTTTGTTACAAAATCGAATCTTATACAATTTAAAATCTGATAGAAAATATTTTATAAACTCCGTAAATTAAAGTAACGATTAACGGATGAAGGGAAAAATTTTAACTCTTTAATAGTCCGTTACTTCTTTCGAAGATTAACGAAAGCGTTAAAAGTTACGAAAAATATTAAACGAGTTAATTAACGGATTACGCTTTTAAGCGTTAATGCCCACCTTTGTATATATGTATATATATATTATATATATATATATAATATATATATATATTAATATATATATAATATATTTAATATAATACCAGTATTATATATATATATTATATTATAATATATATATATATAGTATTATATATAGTAATATATATATATATATATATTATATAATATAATATTATTATTTATATATTATATATGTAAAAACTGAACCTTCGTCTGACTTGAATTCAATATATCAATATCGCTATATTATATATGATATATATAATATTATATATTATATTATATATATATATATAATTATATATATATAGTAATATATATAATATTATATATATATATATATATATATTAAAATCTGTGTCTACCTAACCACACTTTATTCTTAACCTTGACTTAAAAAGCCGTACAGTACGACCTATCTAGAACAGATTGTCATTGCCCAAAACCCTAAGACTATCTAGATGGGATTGTCACTGCCCAGACCTAAACCATAACCTAGATGGAATTGTCGTTGGCCCAAAACCAACCCAACCTAGATTTAAGTTTGTTTTTTCTAGTATAAATTAAAATTAAGCTGAATAAATAGTCAAAACTCATGACTATGCATACTTAACAAATCTTATTCATAACCTGAAACTAAAAACCGTTGGATGACCCTTAAAATGAGCAAGAGGCCACTAATTTTTTTTTTAAAAAAAGCCTTGGAAATTTTAAGCTTTAGAGATCTAGCTTTTTCCTAAAAGACAAATCATCTATTTTGTATTTTTAAGCTTCATTATTATTTTTTTAGGATATATCCTGTGATAAATAAGATGTTTAATTTATTTTTTTTTTTTTAATTAAATCATATGGAGTTTTAACAACTTTAAGAGGCCTGTAACTTTTTTTCCTAAAGAGAGCGATGATTTTCATTTTCTTATTCTTCATTTTACTATTTTTTTAGGTATTCCTGTGATTTTATAAAACATTGGGAAGTACACCCTTCGCACTACATTATATATTATAGTATATAGATATCTATATATATATATAATTAATATCTATACTATATAATATATAATATATTTAATTATATACTTACATATATTACATATATATATAATATATAGATCAAAATCTAGTTACAAATAAAAGAAAATCTAGAAATATAACGGATAACATCAATCTAAAAAACATTTTATTTGATATACATTAACAGATCAGCTTTAAGAGACATTTTTATTCAAGTGAATTGTTGATACCACTTCATATAATATATATATTATAATATATATAATATATATATATATATATATATATTATATATATATATATATATATATATATATATTATATTATATATATATAGTTGATAGCACCAATACCATGGATCCAGTATCGGGTATCGTGGGTATCGGTAGATTTTTTGGATCGGATCGTATCGGGAATTTTGGAGTAGTAGTATCGGGTATCGGCAGAAATTTGCCCAATACCTTAAACCGGCATACACTCATTTTGCGTTTTTAATTAATATATATATATTTATATATATATATATATATATATATATATAATATTATTATATAATATATATACTGTTATTATTATATCACGTTACATGTCCCGCCATTTGCTGAAAGTGGGTGTGGTAGTTGAAAGGTTTTGAGCTTGTCAACACTTTCACAGAAGCTAGATTTTAAAGAAGGTTTTCAGCACATTTGCCATCAGACGAAGAAAATTTAAAAATTTTCTTCAAATGACTCGACGATTGCCTTGAGAAACGCAGCTTCACCCTTCTAGAAATTAAAGTTTTCAAATTTCTTATTTTTTTTAATTTTGCATTTAATATATTAATAATAATATATATTATATATATATATATATATATATATATATATATATATATATATATAGTATATAATAATATATATATATTATATATATATATATATATTTATATATTACGCAATTGTCTATAGTTTCCCTATATATCTACCTATTGTATGTTATATAAGCGTTTTTTCCGTTTTATTTTGTGCTTACGAAGTAAGAAATGCTCGAGTTTGATTTCGTTTTTGGTCAAACGCAAAATCGTAAAAATATGCTTAACCAAACGTAAGAAATTTCTTTAATTCTTAAAGTTGCTATTATCCTGTGATTGCGGAATTAGACGTTCTTTACAAAAATGTTATAAACAAAAAAATGTCGGCAGTGGTAGGCCCACTTGACATTGATGAATTATTTCATTCGAATAAAATCAGCTTAAACTAATTTCTTCCAATAATCATTAACTTAATCACATAGTTGATCAATTTTTTGTGAATATAAACCATTTTGTTATTAGTTTTTAATTTCTGTATTATCCGAAATCAACGAGTCCATACAAGCAGCTTGATTTCAATTGTTGGCAAAATAAAAGTAAACCTATGCAAAAAATTGTGTTCGTTTTTGCACGAAATTTCAAGCAGTTAGAAGTGCCAAGAAAGAAGAATGAATATTTAAGGTAGATTAATTGTTCTTTATAAAAAAAGATTCAAATTTTTTAGTTCTTCACCTTTTAGAGCAATTTTGAAGAATTGAAGAATTTTTGAGAGATATACGAGGGCCTATTGGGTCATAGTGATCTCTGACAGCTAAATTTCTCTGTGAGAGAGTTGGGGGATTAGTTCGAAAGAAATGCCACATGCTTAGTGTTTAAGGCTCGCATCTTTTATTGTAGGAAAGTTGACCTACATATCGGTTACAGTTTGTACATTTATTATTTTGTAACGATGTGTGACCTCAAGTTCCGATGGGGATGCTTTCTTTAAATCTTAAAAAAACTGCTGATTTTTGATACACATATAACATTCCCCCCCCCCCCCCCCCCTTATAAGAAACTTGCAAATTGGATCATAAATTTGTACAGAAAGTTCTAATGGGGAAGTGAGGAGCATTGAAAAACACAGCAATGCCGGTATTTCGAGCATTAACCAGGAAGTTTAGGAACATCATATGCAGTTGTTTTAGGGCGATAAGTGTTATCGAGAAACGTGTAAAGCAAGTTTATCAAAACGTGGTGTGAGAGGATAAAGGCTAAACTAGAAAATTTACAAGAAAGTTGATCTTCTCATGGAAAAACTTCCAATCAGAAGAAAATAAGCCAAGGCTTGTGTATTGCGGGTCCTAGACTTGCAATTTATGATTAAAGGAGTAGAATACAGAAAATTAGTTCCAGTAAAGTTATTAGGGGCTTGCGATAAATATAAAGTAGCAAGTCCACTAGATACTTTACCATGTGGGGGATATTTTCTTGTAATTCTATATCCTTATAATCATAATTGTTAATAAAAACGAAGAGTTTGCTTACTAGAATGAGTTTTAGCATTTTCTTTGCTTTTAATTTAGGACCGTTTTCGTTTTTGTCATGTCATTTGTGCTTGGTTACGCTCGATAAGAAATGCTCACACAGTTCTTAAGTAGTAATAAAAATTCCTGTTTCAGGTTCACAACTTTTCTGGAAAGTCAGGGGAAAGAATTAGTCAGGAAAGGTCAGGGAAACGTTGTTTAAGATATGCAGAAAGTTAGAAAAATTCCAAAGAAAAGATGTGAGAATTTTTTTTAAATTTAAAAACTTTTTAAGTACATTTCCATGTGAAAATGTTAATATTTTTGTATATTTTTTTTACAGGTCTGTAGAATTGTTTAATCAGAGTTATGTATTTGATAAGTGAATGAAAAGGATGGCGAGGAACGACATCCCATAAATCTACTTTCATCCTGTTTCTTTCTATTTTAAGTTCACTATTACCTACTTTTCTTCCTATTCTGTCCGTAGAGGTTGTTCCAAGTTTCATCCTTTCCGATGAAGTGAATGGTTATGGATTGTTTTAGACTATTGACTTATGACTTGAAGCAATTTTTTTTGTTGTACTTTTTTAGAAATTTAGAACTTTTTTTTTTCAGGTTTGACGAAGTGATTTTGGATTTTTTGTGCAGTTGACAGCCGAAAATCTCTCGAACACCAAACTATTACAAAATGTTTCTGTTCAAACCAAAGATGGATTTCTTAAAATGCAAACTGATCTTTTTTAAAATGCTTTCCTTAGACAGTGAATCATTTTTTCAAAGTTCCAAAACGTTCAGACCCACCTTGGTCATCCTGTTCACAGATTACAATGTCTCGTACTAAATTATTATGGAAAGATTTCTTTAGTCCAGTAAAATGCCTGCTACAACAACTAAGCTTTTTTGTATTAGATTTACATGACAAAGACAATTTGCGTTATGTAAAGGGTATTAATCTTGGATTTCAAAAAAAAAAAAATTATCCAAAAAAAAAAACTTCGAATGAAAGTAATATCCTAAATTCAAACTTGAATGCCAGACTGGTGCTAATCAAAATGACAGAAAGATATTAGAAACGATGTCCTCTGAAGTACAAGCCTGTTTAGGGGCTCTCTTCATTGAATCCTAGTCTAAGCTGCGCGATCAGTATGAGTTGTCGAAGAACAAATTTGCTTTATGACAATAGCCATCAAATACGAACAACCGAATCCACAATTCTGTTGCTTATAAAACCAAAAAGCACAATTACACTCTAACTTGCAGTGAAGCTCATTTCTCCTTGAATTTAAAATTCAAAATATTTTTGGATGGTGACTGTCCTTCTAAGAGACTTGCATTTGAATTTTTTTCTTTCGTATAGTATCCTTGGAATCGAATGTTTTATGCGAATGTGGCTAAAATTTTTAAAAGTAGGAACTGATATTTTCGCATGGAAGGGGACAGTGGAAGGAGGGTTTTCTTTTAAATAAAGCAATTTTAGTAGAGAATCTGAAAGAAACATATCTAATTTCTCAAGAACAGTGCACAATCCTATAAGATCTTATGAAAGTATTTATAAAGTTTTCCTATCACTCAAAAAAATGTTGACAAATGTAAGAGCTCCATGGGAGATATGAAGAACATCTCAAAGAAAAAGAAAATTATTCATACAGATCAATAAGCTTGAAAGAGCAGAGAGAAGTATGTTTAAAACAAAGCTTTGAAGAAAATGACGCTATAAAAATCAAAAAATCAGTAGATAGAGTGGCTTTTTGATGTGATAGTAAATAATTTAGTTTTAACTTAAAT
>JABUQX010062670.1:40000-52500 GCA_015478945.1 Trachelipus rathkii | reverse complement strand
AGAACACGTCTATGATATATTTCTTCTTCTTTATTTGATTTAGATCACTCTTCCTTTTTATGTTTCTCCTTCAGCTCACACAATATATATTGTTGTCTCTCTCTAATCAATTTCTATTACTAATTTTGATACTAAATTTGTTATTAATAATCATATAATACTTTTATAAAATACTTTTGCAACTGAAAAAGAAACATCTCATATAGCAGACAATGATGATGACTCACATCATCACCGTCTGCTATCAATCTCACACCACTCTCTTCTCTCTCTCTCTCTCTCTCATCCCCCTAATATTCCTCCAACAATTAATCATACAAACCTCTTTTATTTACATTTTCTTTCGTTCTTTCGTTAATCCATATGCCCATATGCTCAATCTGTTCACTTCCATTTATTCAACATTACTCTTTGATTCTTTACTTTAATTTCTGCTTGATCCACTCACACCCTTTTTACTCTGTACATTCATATATGATTTTCCTACTATCATATCAAAATACCATATTACACTTACATTTCTTTCCCCAGTTAATTTCTTCCATGAGTTCTTCACACATATTCCACATCTTATTCACTATTTCACTTGCTTGACTCATGATTTGCACTATTTTACCTTGTTGTGTTTTCTCATTGATCATTTTCCCTCTTTCACTCCTCTCTAATCTACTTATGTCACAACTTTCTCCTTGTTCTATGTTTTCCTCCTCTTCTTCTTCACTCGCTACACCCCATATTCATTCTTACTATATTCTATGTTTTCCTCTTCTTCTTCTTCACTCACTATACCCCCATATTCATTCCTACCATATTCTTCATAATCCTCCCCATATTCTCCTATTTGTAGATTTTTCTATATATATATATATATATATATATATATATAGGGTTGTGAAAAAAACGGTTTTTTTTTTTTTTTTTTTTTTTTTAAATACGTTTTTTTTTTAAAACAAATTGTTTTTTCTTTGTTTTTTTTTTAAAATTACCTCTTTTTATGTATATTAAAGATGGTTTTAAATTATACAGTAGTACCAATACCCCTTCTAGGCCTAAATAGACTATTAATAACAGATTTATAACTATATATATATATTTATATATATTATATTATATATATATATATATATTAATCCTGTGATATCTATTGCACATACATATTATATAAGTTTTCTGACCAAAAGGGTTAGTATAATAGGACGTTTTGCGATGACAGGAGAAATGAGAATGGTAGGAAGTGATTGATTTTTGTGAGGGGAGAGGGTAGTGTGTAAGTAATACTTTCTTTAAAACCAAGAGTTATCCATAAGTATACTAGAGTTGTGTAGGTAGAAGATGGTATCGCAGTGAAAAGTAATGATTGTTTTGTGTTGGTGAAGAGGAATGTTGAAGTTTGTATTGGATGTTAAAATCAGTGAGGGGTTTAGAATGGGTTATCGAACTTATGATGTTCTATTAAAAATTTAAGTTAATGTGGGACTTTGGAGGAGAATTGTTTTAGATATTGCCTAGTTATTATAATAAAATCATAATTATTAAAGCTTATAGATTGAGGGTAATAGCCATGAGTCTATAAAATAAATTTAAATGTTATTTATTATATATGGTTGGTTTTATAAGGTGGTGATTGGTTTTTTTGGGAGTTTATTTTAAAAAAAAAGTATTAGACGTAAAAGTATTATTATGTTAAAACTTAAAAACTAAAAATTATATTTCTTTATTATAACCAATAAGAATTCTTAACAAGTAAAACTAACTTCATTTTCAAAAGTGTGAAACAAAAGAAGAGAAACCTTTTTTTAGCTACATGTGCAAAGTCGCTAATCTCTCTGACCGTCTCTTCATAGTGCCCACCGTATTCTCGGTAGTCCGCTCGGAGCGACTAAGAGCAGGAAGTGCCACTTCTGATATAATATATATACTGGTATATATATATATATATATATATATATATATATATATATATATATATATATATATATATATATATATATTATATATATATATATATATATATTTATATATATAATATACTGTAATTACAGGTTTGTGCTTCTACACTTTTAAATCAACCGAGGAGTATTGGAGGGGAGGGCAAGACTGTAGAAATAGATTATACATACTTCGCAAAACCCAAAAATGAAAAAGGAAAATTGGTTCCAGATCAGTGGATCTTTGGAGGCATTTGTCGGGAAACAGATGAGATATTTCTGAGAACAATTCCAGACACAACGGAAGATGCGGTAATAGAATGTATAAAAAATAACATTCAACCTGGAACAACTATTATTAGTGATTGCCAACCTTCATTCAAAAATATAGAAAACATCGAAGGTTTTCAGTACAAACATTTGATGATAAATAATAGTGAAAATGTTCTGGATCCTAATTTAAACGCAAATATACAAAGCATAGAAAATATTTGGTTCATTCTCAACGAGAGAAATAGAAAACATTGTGGAACAAATAGAAAAATGTTGGATTCATACTTAAGCGAATTTGTTTGGAGACGAAGATATTCTAATAAAGATTTATTCTTTAATATTTTAAAGGACATATCAAGCTTTCAATCGTCAAATGTTTTACCTTCCCCACTGGTGAGTAGTTCTTATTTATTTTCTTTTTCATTTTAAATAGGGTTGTTTCATTTAAACCAACATGGTTTTTTTGGTTTAAACAAACTAAAAAAAAAAGTTTTTTTTCTTTTTTATTAAAAAGTAATAAAAAAAGTGCTCTAAATGAAAGCATATAGTTATTAGTTAATACATTGTAATTATATATTAATGAGATTAATAGGAGGAAAACATTAGTAACTCAAATTTATAACATCAAAATACGATAGCAATTATCTAAAACTAATAACATCTAATCATTTTTTTTTTAATTAGAAAATTGCTATAAAGGGAGTGTGGAAGCAACACTTCGAGAGTCTGCATAATATTGGCAGTAATGAGAGGTGATAGTGAATGTTGTGTGGTTTTGATTATGCAAGAAGGAATAGGTATTTTGCGGATGAGGTTATTTTAGCAGGGAGGAGATAATGGGTAGAGTGAGAAAGTTAAAAGGTATGGTAATCTGCAGGTATAGTATGGAATTCCTGGTGAAATCGATCAGAAGGAGGGCAGACTCGTGATTGATTGGATTTGGAAGTTTTGTAATAAGCGTTTATGGAGGTTAGTTCCAGGAGATTGGAGGAGAGCAGTTAATAGTACCCTTAATATAAGGGTAAGGGAAAGATAAGGGGAACTGTAGAATTATGGGGAATAAGTATTGAGTGTTGTAGGGAAGATATATGATGGTTTTTTGGTCACAAGAGTGCGTCGAGTGACTGAAGGACTGATTGGTGAAGAACAAGTGGTAGTAGAAGTGGTAGAAGGATGTGTGGATCAAATTTTACATTGTAAACAAATGGATTGAGAAAATGTACGGGAGAAGAAGATAGAATTGTATTTAAGGTTTTATGGATTTGCAAAAAAGGATTATGATAGGGTTAATAAGGAAGCTTTTATGGCAGGTGTTAGTCGAATATTGGTGTTGGTGGTAGGCTTTTCTGAATGTGATCAAAAGTATGTTATGGGGATAGTGAGGCGTGTGTAAGAATAAATGGTGTCAAGGTGATTGGTTTTAATTTTAATAGCTGAGTGAGGCAGGGTTGTGTTATGTCTCTTGGTTATTCAATTTGTAATATGGAATGGGGTTATGAAAGAAGTAGAGGTGGGGGTAGGATGGGGTTGAATGAATGGAGAATGGAGATGAGTGGGAGGTCCTACTTTATATGCGGATGATTTGGTTCTTTGTGGCAATTGAGAGAGTTTGAAAGGATTGGAGCGAGATTCTGGCATAGTGTGTAAAGGATGGGTTTTGAAAAGTAAACGTAGATAGAGTAAGGTTTATGGTTGTGAGTGAGGACGTCCTCAGTGTGAAGTTATGTTAGATGGCGACGCTGGAACACGTGTCTGAGTTTTAAATATTTAAGTTATATGTTGGATGGAAGGAACGGATGAGGCCAGAGTGTAGTAGGAAAGTTGTGATAGGCAGGAAGGTGGCTTGGTGCAATTAAATCGTGGTGAATGTAAAGGGACTAGTTCTGGTGTGCGCTAGGGTCTTGCATGAAGGTATGTTTTTTACCTGTGTTAATTGTATAGTAGTGAGCTATGGTCTGGAATAAGAAGTATAGATCTAAAGTTCAATGTGTTCAGATGGACAATCTTTAGGGGGTGCTAGGTGTGAGAAGAATTGATAAATGAGGAATGATGTATTAGAGTTGTGTGGGTGTGAAGAAGGGGTAAACGAGAGAATAGATGAAAAGTATGTTGATGATGGTTTTGGTCATGTGAAAGGACGAATGATAGTCCGTGTTGGGTTGCGGATGTATGTTGGTGATGTGTTTGGGAACGACCGGCTGGAGACCGAAGAAAAAGTGGATTGAGTCAGTACAGGAATGTCTGCAGGAGAGAATGTGGTTTGGGCAGAGGCGAAGAAGAAGGTGATGATAGGAAGAGAAGGCGGGGGTTTTGGTTGAGGGCGTAATGGTTTTGTGGCCCACCTAGGCCAGGGGATGAACCCTACAACTTGACGATTTACCATAGTGAGGACCCGTCGGTCCCGTAGAGCTCTAGGGTGGATTTTCTGACTGCGACGATTCTCACTAATTAATGGTACAGCTGGGCTTTCTTTTCGACTTTTTGTCAATATTTTCTACTGCTTTTTCTTTTACCGATGCGATGTACGCACCTTACCCTCTTGGGGAGAAATGGTAGATTGAGAGATGAAATATATATATATTTATCTTATATATATATATATAATATATATATATATCTATTATATATATATATATATTATATATATCTATATATATATATATATATATTATATATAATATATATATTATATATATATATATATATATATATATATATATATATGTATGTATATAACGATATAGGAGTAACTCTATATATATATATATATATATATTTTTTTTTTTTTTTTTTTTTTTTTTTTTTACAGATATATATTTTAAAAATTATATATTTTTTTATATAAATATATATATAATATTTATATATATATAAATTTATAATAATATTATATAATATATATATATATTATGCTATAATTATATATATATATATATATATTATATTTATATCTTTTATATATAATTTTGCGAATATAGCTATATATTTTTTTTTTTTTTTTTTTTTTTTTTTTTTTTTTCTTTTTTTTTAGAGATAAACAACCATCACTCACGGGCAGAGCCTAATCAAGGGGAGGTGTACTCATTTAACGTCCGAGCAGGACGGAGCCAAACCCAAGGGGAGAAAATATATTATATATTATACTATATATATTATATATATATGGTTACATATATATATATATCATTATAATATATCTATATATATATATATATATATATATATATATATATATATAATTAAAATACCACAGTAGTAAATAAAAAGAATAAGGCACACATTTTCCATCTTAGTTCCTTTCATGCCAGGGTGAAAGAGTAAATATTAAAAGTTAATTTAATAACCAATACAGTTTAAACAGATAAATATAATTTTTGGTAAATAAACAAAATAATTTAACTAGCGCACAGTGATGATTGAAGGTTGGTATTAATTGATATGTTAGCATCGATCAGGAGGTTAACACAGGTAAGGTTAGGTCTTGTTAGATTAGGTAACGTTAGAAAAGCATACCCGAAAACTTGAATAAAATATGAAATATAAAATTCTGATGAGAGTTGTTTTGGAAAGAAGGAAGAAAATAGATGGAATGTTGCTTAAGGAATAGGCGGGTTTCAGAGAAGTGAAGACCAGATTAACACCCGGAGGATAAAAGTAGAGCAGATCATTGAATGGAACTCTTAGCGTTATATGATGTTTGTGGATTTTAAGAAGGCGTTCGATAGTATTCAAATTGAAGCGATTTGGAAAGTGATTAGATAGTATGGATTGCCAAAGAAGATTATCAGAATCGTAAAGGAAGTACAAAGGTAAAGTTGAGCACGAGGGTGATTTAACGGAACCGTTCACTGTGAATTCAAGCGTGGGAAAGGGATGTCTCTTTGTCTCCTGCTATTTTCTCGATGGTAATAAACGAGGTGATGAAAGGGGACATGCGTTAGAGAAAGGAAATTGCTGGGGGGTTGATTTATGTTCTGGGGGATTTGGCTGTCACTAAGAAGAAAAGACATGATGGAGAACTTAACTGCTTTGAGGAGAAAGAAACACAAGTGGGTTTTAGGACAAATAGAAGAATAACTAAAACAATGAAAATAAATGATAATGGTATCTTTGAATTTGATGGAGAGTAGTTGGAGGACTTCAAATATTTTGAAAGTGTAATAAGTAATAAAGGAGGAGCAGAGAATGACATGAAATTGTATAAGTAAGGAAAGAGCAGCATTTATAAAGTTGAATAACATGTGATGGGAGTCATGGAAAATGGCGGTAAAATAATGGATAAAGTTTTAAATTAATGTTGGAGTAAGATGGCTAGAAGTTATTTCAAATGAAGTGTTGTTGAATAAGACTAGACAGAAGAGGATTGGGAAACCGGTTTGGAGAATGGGATGGGTGAGACGGCACCCGAACGTTAGCAGAATATGAAATAGTTATTTTACATAAAAAAATGTTTTATAAAACATTTATTTCCTAACTTAACCTAACCTTACCTAACTCATTTTCGGTCAAATGTCTCTTCAACCAAGTGTCCGGACACGGGTGGGACACGTTTGGAGAACAAAAGGAAGACCATCTATGATATGAAGAGGAACACTATTCAAGGATGCAGAAAGAATTGTGAAGAGCCGAATGGAGATTAATGCAGTCACAGCCAAAAGGACGAAACTGCGAATCATAACGGAAATCTTATGCTCTTTCGAGGAGTCAAAAAGGAAATTAGAAAATAAGAAATTTTTAATAAAATAATCTTAAACCGGAATGAAATATAAATTACAATAACGAGTTCTAGAGTCGTGTATATTTATATATATATATATATATGGTTATATATATAAATAGTATATAGCATATATATATATATATATATATATATTATATATTATATATATATATATATATATATATATATATATATATATATATTATATTACATATATATATTATTCTAATATATATATATATACATTTTAAATATATATTATTATTATGATATTAAATTATATATATGTATTATTATTATTGTTATTATATATATATTATATATATATTTTTCTATATATTTAAAGAGTTATTATATATATATATATACATATATATATACATATATATATATATTATATATATATATATATATATATCTATATATGAAGTTATATACATATGTGAATAATAAAAAAGTTATATATATATATATATATATATATATATATATATATATATATATATATATATATATATATATATATATTTATATATTATGAAGAGATTATTATAGTTATACTACATAAAATAAGCAGCAGTTATATATATATATATATATATATATATATATATATATATCCTATCATTCCCGCTGGTAGATCCCAAAGGGATCTGTCAGGTGTCGCCTCTACAGAACACTCTCCAGGCATTTCTGTCGTTGTATATTCTTCTCTCTTCGACCTCTTCAATCGTCGTTCCTCTTTCTTCTCGGTCTGCCCACCGGTCTTCTTTCTGCAGGTGTCCAATCCATCATTCTTCTCGGACCCTCCATCATTCTTCTGGGACCTTCCTTCACACCAATCCTCTTAACATGTCCGTACCATCTCAGCTGATTTCGTTGGACTTGTTCATTTATTGATTCGATCTTTAACTCTCGTCTTATTGTATCACTTCTTCTTCTATCCCTCAATGTCACTCCCCTGATCACTCTTAAAACCCTCATCAGTCGTCTCCAATCTCCTCTTCTGCACCGTAGTCAATGCCCAACATTCGGAGCCATATGTCAGTAAAGGTCTCAGCATTAACCTATATATTATCATTTTAATCTCTGTTGGTATTGATTTTCCCTCAGTATCGGGTATAGGGCTCCCACGTTTTTTGCGAACTTCTTCATTCTCTCATTTAGCTCTTCCTCCATTCCACCTCCAGCTTCCAATATCACACCCAGATGCTTAAATTTATCCACCTGACGCAATTCCTTTCCCTCCAACATTATATTTATTTCTTCTCTTTCTCTGGCTATTTTCATTACTTCTGTCTTTTCTGTACTTATTTTCATATCCATTTCTCTCATTTGGGTGTTTCATCTGTCTATCACATCCTGCAGGTGTAGTCCCTCTTCTGTTATTATGGCCGCATCATCTGCATATAGCAGAGTATGCTCTCCATTTATTCTTCTGCATATTCTTTTCAGATTATAGTCCACGTACATTACAAACAGCAGTGGTGACAAGATACTACCTTGTCTCACTCCCATATTTACCTCAAACCATCTCTCTTTTCTTTGATCTGATCTTATATTTCTGGACCCTTGATATGTACTTTTTTATTGCTCTTATAAGTTTCTGCGGTATCCCATATTCTGGCTCTTCCATGATTCTCCACAGCTTTTCTCTGTTTACTCTGTCAAAAGCTTTTTCCAGGTCTATAAATGCCACATCTGCCCCTCTATTCCATTCTATCATTTTTTCTATTGGTTTTCATATAATATATTGGTCCTGTTGTGCTTTTCCCGGCCCTGAAACCTTACTGCCAGTCTCCTATGTTATTATCAACTTTGTTTCTCAACCTCCTCTCTAACATTCTTTCATGGATTTTACTGGCCACATTTAGCAGAGTTATTCCTCTATGATTATCACATTTCCTTCAGTCTCCCTTCTTATATATAGGGCATATTATTGCTTTTCCCCACTCCGACGGTACCCTCTCTCTCTGACCCACATTTCATTTAACAGTTCGTGAATCCATCTTTCAACTCCCTCCCCTGTCTTATACAACTCCGCACTCAGCTCATCAGTTCCAGGGCTCTTTCAGCGTCTTGATTAAGCGCGGTCTGATTCCTTCCATGTTATTTCCTCCATCTATTACAAATCTTCCTCTCGTTTCACACCTCCATCCACCTCCCCCCCTTCAACATTCTCAAAGTTCAACAACTCTTCGAAATATTCCTTCCACCTTCCATCACCTCTCCCTCTTCAATCAAAAAACTTCCACCATCTTTACTCATTACTACTTGTGCTTCTAGTTCCTTCCTTGCTCTTTACCCTTTCTAGCTAGTTTTCATATATTAGCTTTCTTGTTCCTCACATCTTCTTTTAGTTCCCCTCCAATATCCATGTTTGCCTTTACTCAATTTCTTTATTTGTTCTGCATTGTTTCTAGCTTCCATGTATATTAATCTGTTTTCTTCAGTTTTCCTTCTCATCCAGAGTCTATACTTTTTGTTGGTTATGGCTGTCTTTACCTCGTCATTCCACCATGACGTTTTTTCTTCTTCCCCTTTCCCACTTTCTTCATTCCCAATACTTCTCTTGTCGCACTGTCCATGTTATCTTTTTTAAATATCTTCCACTTTTCATCCACTCGTTTCTCCTGTTATTATCTCTAGTTCTCTCCTTTCTTTGATAGCTTCGTCAAATCTCTCTTTTATTAATCTATCATTCAGTTTTTCTGTTTTGTATCTTTCCTTCTTAAACATCCTCGGTTTCTTCCTTTCCTTCCATTTCATTATTCCTATGACCATTCTGTGGTCTGAGTCCAAAAAAACACCCGGGAGTGCTTTTACATCTGTAAATATTTTTTTTTCATTAGTTACTATTAAATCTATCATTGATTTTTCCGTGTATCTTTCTTCTTCAGTATTCCACTTATACCAAGTCCATTTCTTGCTTTCCTCATTCTTGAACCAGGTGTTCATCATGGTTAAACCGTTTCTCATAGCGAAAACTATTAGTTGTTCTCCCTCTGTGTTTCTTTCTCCAATCCCAAACGCCCCCATTACACTCTTCTCTCCCGCTCTTCTCGTTCCCACATGCGAATTCAGGTCTCCCATTACTATCTTAACTTTCCCTCTCACCTCATCATACAACCTTTGTAGCTCCTCGTTAAATCTTTCCTTTTCCTCCGCGGGTCTTCCTCGATGTGGGGCATATGTTTGGATTATACTCATGGTCTCACCCCTTACCTTCATTTCATGGTCATCGCCATCATACTTTCATTCATTAGTACTGTTTCTATTACGTTCTTGTATAGGTCTGGTTTAACTATCATTGCGACTCCATGTCTCTTCTCCCGTGGTCTTCCCTTGTACATCAGGACATAGTCCTCATGTATCCTCCTGACACCTTCGCTCTCATATCTAGTCTCACACAATCCCAACACATCTAGGTTTCTCTCTTTCATTATCTCCACCTTCTCCTCCTCCTTATCTCTCAACGTACTCACATTTATTGTGGCCATTCTATAGAATAATTCATTTTTTCGTAATCCATGATCAGGCTGGTTCGTCGTTCTTGTGTTTGTTCTATTCCGAGGCAACATATTGGGTTCTTGAGCAGGTTATTTTTGGGCAGCGGCTTACTGGGCCTGTCCTGCCCTAGCCAGAGCTCCATTAGTCGATGTTGACTAGGACGTGTTGGTCTTTGGAGTTGGACTTTGTCCCAACACCATTCATTAGACGAAGAGAAATCATCATATGACTCGAGCGACGACTTCGAGATTGGCAGCTTCACACCAACATATATATATATATATATATATATATATATATATATATATATATATATATATATATATATATATATATATATATATATATATATATATATATATATATATATATATATATAATGGTATATATAATATGTATATATATATATATATATATATATATATATATATATATATATATATATATATATATATATATATATATATATATATATATATATATATATATATATATATATATATATATAGGTCAGAGTGTCTAAAAAGCTGACATCATGTAACTTTAGAACGGCAAGTACCTACAGTAAAACAAATTGCATATTTGGAATCAGAGGGGTTTTTAATTTCTTATTTTTATTTTATTTTTTTATTTTTTTTTTATTCGTCGGAAATATAACAACGAGCCATAATTTTCTCTAAGCAATTGACGATATTTTTATCATCTAAATTAAGTAACCAGGCAATGCTCAGCCTACGACTGAAAACGAATAAATGTGAAGTAACATATCTTCATTTCTATAGTATTTTTATATATATTTAGATTTTTATTTCATTATTATTTGATTTTTTTATATTTCAAAATATTTGGCAACGAATTTTTAAAACAGAATAATTTTGGTGTTTTGAAGAGATTAAAAATCAAATTTAGAAAAAGAATTTAAATTGAAACGTATGTTAAGAGGTAAAATTTTTTCTTGTAATTAAAGTGTAAAGGTAAATTTTTTTTTTTTAACTAAAGGAATACCATTGGGTAAACCGCAAGATATTAGGTCTTCCGAGGATTTTGAGATTTTGACGGGGACTGTCCCCTCTGCCTCTGCCTGGCTCGAGCCCCACTGAAAAAAATTTCAAAATTTTACGATAAATCCAACTAAAAAAAATTTAAAAAAAATAAATTAAAACCCCTCCTTAGAATTTTTCCTGCTGATTCCAAATATGTAATTTGTTTTACTGTGGTGCTGCTGTTCTCGAGTTACATGATATCATTAGACACTTATGATTATATATATATATATATATATATATATATATATATATATATATATATATATATATATATATATATATATATATATATATATAATATATAAAAACATAAATATTAATAAATTTTTTTATATATTTGTAAGCAAGACTACATCAAACAACCTTCTAATTAACTATTATCCTATCGGTTTATCATTCCTTCTATACTTTTATATATATAGTCTTTTAATAGTGTGAAGCTCCAAAACTCCACACACGCCCCCCTGATCTAAAGATCAATTTTCTCCCCCTAGTAGATTATACCTTAAAATTTTTATAACAAAATGGGGCTTGAAGACTTTCATCATGACTCAAGTTGTTTGTACGAGGTTGAAGAGGAGTTAAATGATTTCTTTCTGATAAACCTTTAGACTTTCCAGCCAATCTTGTAACAGGAGTTTTAAATTCATTCTGTTGTGTTTGGGATCCTGAATAGACTGCACTTGGAGTCTTTGCCATTCTTTTGGCGCTGGGTTTGCCATCGATATCACTCACTTCTCTACCCCTCTTACGTGAACTAACTGGAGTAATAATAATATGAGGAACTTTTTTTGGAGTTGGTCCCTTTACTAATTTTGGGGTAATAGGAAGCTTGGTTCTACTTTGCCTCTCAATTTTTTCTCTTTCCTTCTGCAAGTCATGATACTCCCATATCCTAGACAAGTAATTTTCCACAGTTTCTCCATCAATAAGAAAAGGGAGATTGTTTTCTAAAGAATATTTATGGCATAGAAGAATCAGCTGCTCTTGCGCAAGAGGTAATTCCTGCTTCACTTTATTTCT
>JABUQX010062670.1:0-35000 GCA_015478945.1 Trachelipus rathkii | reverse complement strand
TCTTACCTTTTTCACCTATTTCTTCCGATGACACCACTACTCTCTTACCTTTTTCACCGGTTTCTTCCGATGACACCACCACTCTCTTACCTTTTCCACTTGTTTCTTCCGATGACACCACTACTCTCTTAGCTTTCCACCTGTTTCTTCCGATAACACCATTACTCTTACCTTTTCCACCTGTTTCTTCCGATGACACCACCACTCCTACTTTTCCACCTGTTTCTTCCGATGACACTACTATTCTCTTACCTTTTCCACCTGTTTCTTACGATGACACCACTACTCTCTTACCTTTTCCACCTGTTTCTTCCGATGACAACACTACCCTCTTACCTTTTCCACCTATTTCTTCCGATGACACCACTACTCTCTTACCTTTCCACCTGTTTCTTCCGATGACACCACTATTCTCTTACCTTTCCACCAGTTTCTTACGATGACACCACTACTCTCTTACCTTTTCCACCTGTTTCTTCCGAGGACACCACTGCTTTCTGACATTTTACGCCTGTTTCTTCCGATGACATCATTACTCTTACCTTTTCCACCTGTTTCTTCCAATGACACAACTACTCCCTTACCTTTTTCTAAAGCCTAATCTCCATTAAATGATCCCTACCGGAAGTGTGCGCTTATTCAGCTTGTGCAGAAAAAGGGGAACCCTTCCCAAACCCCTTATCATGATCATGTGTCAGGGTTTCCTGGAACCGTTGGACCACCCGTGCAATCGTTGTGTGAGCTACACCGAACCGTCGACCAAGTGCCCGGTACCTGTATCCTTCGGCGTGGAGTGTTGTTATCTGCACGCACTGATCTCTTGACGGGACGCACTATCCTCTCCATGTTTATCAGAGTCACTTCGTACGTGAATGATAACTCGCTCGATTATACCCCCGACATAACCTACCCCCACCTCTCCTAGGTGTAGTTACGTGGTTTATGTTTTTATAAATTTATCGCGGTGACGGCCCCAATATTGCAGCGAATTCTCTGCGAGGAGGCACACTGATGCTATCGTCTGTGTTGGTGTGGAGCTCCGCGGGGTTGGGACCTCCTGTTCTGGTGAGTGAATGGCAAAGGTGTTATTTTTTGATCTATAATTATATTATATATAAGCAGAGTATAGTAAAGAATATATATGGTGGCATATATATATATATATATATATATATATATATATATATATATATATATATAGCAGGTATATATATATATATATATATATATATATATATATATATATATATATATATATATATATATTATTGAATGGCTCTCATTGTTGGGGAAAAAATCGATAGTTTTTCACTATCGATAGTTCGATAAGATCGCGAAAATATTTATCATTTCAGGTGGAAATCACACAAAATACGACGGCAAGTCCTACAGTTTGCAGCACCGAAGTGCTTCCTCGCCATCGGGTTTTTTCCTATAGAAGACATAGAGTTGAAACAGGCCAATAGATTCAAATATCTAGGAGTAGAGAGGAGAGAGTTTTGGGAAGTCAATATATGTTATATGGTATATATATATATATATATATATATATATATATATATGGCGTATATATATATATAAATAGCAGCAAAGATATATATATATATAGATATATATATATATATATATATATATATATATATATATATATATGCACTTCAATAATTCAGGGAATTTATTTCGCCCTGTCAGTTGGTTCAGCATCTTCAGCCTTCTGGCCCGAAATACTCAACCCTAGAGCACTTCAGAAAACCATTTCTCGGCTCCCTGGTTTCCGACGCCAGTCCTCCAGAACACTCAGGTAGGGTTTTCGCCCCTTCAGTAGAACTAGCATCTTCTCTTATTAGGCCTCAAAACCCGTTCCTCCAGAGCCTCCAGAAGATCCTGCTTCTAGGCTCATAAGATTCCTAAATCGCTGGTCCAAGAGTAGTATGCTGAGAAGTGGAGGCTCGCCGTGCTAGCCCTGTCGCCCTGGGTGTGTAAACTATGCAAACTAAATTATATTTGATAAACTTCCTATGTTAGCTTCCTATATATATATATATATATATATATTTAGCATATATAGTAGTATATATATATATATATATATATATACAGTAGATATATATATATATATATATATATATATATATATATATATATATAATATATATATATATATATATATATATATATATATATATATATATAGGAAAAAATAAAGATAGGGAGCGTTTGTAAGGCATATGCATGCATGTCATAATGTGTATACATCTATGTACGAGGCAACCTTGTAAGTCTCCTGTATACACAAATAAAATCCGTTGGTGAACCTACTTCAAATATGAGAAACCTGTAACTGCGTAGAAAGAAATGCTTTTCACTTTTCCCCCTTCAGGGAGAAAATGCCAAGTGCTTGAATCTGATTGGTGGAGGACTCCAACGAGGGCCCAACGCTAAACTGATTCGAGAGTGATTGTTAGGACCTTAGACGAAGGTCAGGTGCCCGATATATTATTGCTATTAATTACGAGTATTTAAAGTAATTTTATAGCTGATTTATGGTATATTTAACATCCTATTCATTGATTCAGGTGTTGTAATAATCTTATTCCAATAATTAATAAACACTGATTAGAAATCTCTCTCATTCCAAACCATAGTAAGTTGATTAAAGATTTCACACTCCTAGATAGCTATAGTCTAGTATATATAGTATATATATATATATATATATATATATATATATATATATATATATATATAAGGTTAGTTACTATATATAGCAGCAGATATGTAATATATATATATATTTATATATGAATATTAATATATATATATATATATATATATATATATATATATATATATATAAGGTTATATATATAGTGCCGGCAAAAAAATCTTTACATTTTTGTGACAAAAACTTTACACAGAAAATCCGTGTAAATATTTTACTTGCTATTCCTGGTTATAAAAAAGTGGGCGGGGCGTAATCGCGCGTGACCCTGATTCTCACCAGCGGAAAAACATCTATTATCCATCTAAGACTCAGTGAGCGTTGTGTGCTCGTGCAGTGAAGCGGTAATATGCGCCTTCGTGCCACCCAGCGGCGGTTTGACTTCTCGTATGCAAAGCCAAGCTAATACAACTTTACACCAAGCCGCAAAGCAAATAATAATGGGTCGAAAGCTGAAAATGCAGTGTCTCGTGCTTGACTTTAAGTTAGGTATATGGGGAATCTGTGATTACTAAGCTGCCAAAGATTTGGGAGTAAAGAGAGAGCAAATAGAATTTATCAGCTAAAGCGGTCACTATGGCGGCGAAATTACCACCTGGGATGGTACCATTGAGGAAGTCAGGCTCTGGTGCACCTATGAAGACTACACCAAGGACAGATAAGATTTTCAAGCGTGAAGTTATGTCACATCCTGCTATAACTGCCGTCGAACTAAAAATTAAACACCCTGAGCTCCTCAAGAACCTCGCAACAAGGACAATCCGGCATCGCCTGCAAAAGGACCTGGGTCTTCCAAGTCGCCGTGCTGCAAAGAAACCAATGCTCACACCAGCAATGAAGAAGAAAAGTGTGAGAATTCTATAATATATATATATATATATATATATATAAGTATATATAAAAGAGAGAAGAGTATAGATACATAAGATAATATAAGTAAAAAGATCAGGGTGATATGATATATATATATATATATATATAATATATATATATATATATATATATATATATATATATAATTGTATTTTTCTTTATATATATATATGAGTATAATATATATAAAGAGAGATATATATATATATATATATATATATATATATATATATATATAAGTAAATTTATTTATATATATATATATATATATATATATGGTCAGTATCCTGAAGAGCTCTGAAAGTATAAATCAGAAAACTAAGAACATTGCACAAAATAATGTCATTTTATTAATCAGGAGACATTTTTACCAGAAATTAAAAATAACGCTTTTTAAAAATTAAAATTGTTAAAAATGTTGAAAATTAGTTTCTTTTGGGATAAACAAAGATGCCAAGTACTCCTGACTGAGCATGCAAAGCAAAATGCTGAATTTTAAAACTAAATTTTTAATGCACCCACGGGTAAACAAGAACGAGATGGCTCACTGGGGACTATGTATACCCTGTCCCTCTCATTCTCCGTTTGCTCGGAACCCCTAAAAGTAAGGGCATACAGTAAAGAAAATGCTCCAAAACCAAAATAAAATGGTATTTGGCACCTTTTGCTTTCCTCGTGAAGTAATGCAAGGTTTCAAGGTCAATCAAAGTACAAAATTAGGGATTATACTAATATTAAGGTGTTATTAATAAAATATGAATAATAAATTTTAAGTTTCTCGATTAAATTACGAAGCGAAATCCGCAAAATAATATACATATTTCGCAGTAGATTATAGTTCAGTTACATGCCTGAACTCTTTTGGACTAAGCCTCTGTATATATATATTATATGGTTATGAAGTGTTGTACAAATGTTTAGGGAAGGGGAGTGTTGTTATATATATATATATATATATATATATATATATATATATATATATATATATATAGATGAGTAGGAATGGAACAAGAGTCATAAAGATTTATTAATTTTCCTCACACCGTGCTCTGAGTCGTTTCGTGACTCATCCCTCAGGAGGCTGTGGAACACATATACATATTAAAGTTAAAAAGATGAAAATAAAATGACATTACATTAATTCGTAGAGGAGAGTAAAATTGAATTTAAGATTAAAATTACAATTACATATAAAAGGGAATAATATTACAAAAATACATAAATACATAAGTACTATTTCCTGCACCAACCTCCCCTATACTTATGCTCCCCGAACATTCCCTCAATCCGTTCCCCAAAACAGACGACTCTGGTCAGCACCCTTCCGCTTCTGTGTGGATTTACATTTTGCACCAGCTACTTCTGATATTGGACCCTAAGACTTGGAATCCCTTTTACAATATTAATATTTAAATCCCCTTCTCGATTCCTCCCAATTTCTGTAGCCTTCCTTTGAAGATGGATTAAACCCTTCACTCCATTAACTGACCTGATAATTTATTCATGCATTTTGTTTAACAACTATATATATATATATATATATATATATATGTTATATATATATATATATATATATGAAATATATATATATATATATATATATATATATATATATATATATATATATATATATATATATATATATATAATATATATTATATATATATATATTTATATATATATATATATATATATATATATTTTTACTTAATATATATATATATATATATATACCTGCATGTTTAAATATTCCTTTGCATATCCGTCATTTTTCCTTATATCTCTTATGCTCTGGATTCTCAAACATCTCACCAAACAAACGAATATTTTTGTTGTTGCCCTCCACCCCCCTCCCCATGATTTTATTCTTAGTTCATTTTTTAACTCTGGATCTATTAGGTGTGCTATTTATTTATTTATTTGTAATTTAAATTCTCTTTTACTCCCATTTGTGATTGTAATTTAATCTTAATTTTAATTCTAATTTTTAAATTTACTGCACTTAAAATTTTTTTTGTAACATTATTCCCTTTTATATGTAATTTTAATCTTAATTTCAATTTTATTCTCATCTACCAATTAATCATAATGTCATTTATTTTCATCTTTTAACTTTTTGTAATATTATGTATATGTGTCCTTGCAGCCTTCTGAGGATGAGTCACGAGCGACTCGAAACGTTGAGGAAAATTAATAAATCTTTATGGCTCTTGTTCCATTCCTGGTAATCCTATTTATACTGAAAATAAGGTTTCCTAAAAACAACTAATATATATATATATATATATATATATATATATATATATATATATATATATATATATATATATATATATATGTATATATATATATAATATATATATATATATATATATATATATATATATATATATATATATATATATATATATATATATTTATAATAAGAAAATGTCTAGAATATTGGGTTTATGTCCCAAGTCAATCGACGATACGAGTAGGAGAGGTGCACCAACTGCTCGAGGTCATTCCGTATCTTGAGAATTAGAGGAAACATTGAAATCACCCAAGAATAATGTTCTAATTTAGATAGGTTAGGTTTTAAAGTTTAAATTGTCAAAGAATTAGGGTAGTCAGTTGAATTAGAGACAGATATACAGAATAGATGAATTTTTTGGTAATAGATTGTACATGGTGATGTAGCTTGCCTTAAGCCATATAAAAAGTTCTGAAGACTTAATCAGAGATGAAAACATCACAGCACATGATAGCATAACAACCTCTCTTTGTTTGAAAATTGAAAATAAAGACGGTAAGAGGGAATAGATTAGGGTTTGCTGTCAGCTTTCTCAAATATCTGAGTTTAATTAATTTTAAGATATATATATATATATATATATATATATATATATGTATATATATATATAAGTATATATATATATATGTATATATATATATATATATATATATATATATATATATATATATATATATATATATGATTTCTATTCAAAGTGCTTTAATTTCGACGAAGTTATGCCTAATATGAAGATTTTCTTCGTATGGTTACAGGGCGACAGGGCTAGCAACTCGGTCCTTTTCTTCTGCTTGTCCTACACTTGACCAGCTTTGGAATCTTATAGGTCTAGAAGCGTATTCTCTGAGAGCCTCTAGAGAACGAGTTTTCAGCTTAATGGAAGTAGATGCTTGAGGCCTAATGGAAGTAGATGCTAAGTTCACTGAGAAGGAGGAAACCCCGTAAATTTAGAGTAGTGTCTAACCTGAGATCATGTCGAAACCAGGGAGCCGAGAAAATGGTTTTCTAGAGTGTTTAGGGTTATTCTGGGCCAGAAGGCGAAAATGCACCAACTGACAGTGAAACCCTTCCTGGGAGTGTGAAATTAGAGAGAGAGAGAGTGAGTATGTATGAGAAGGATTGATAAAATGAGGAATGAACGCATTAGGGAGTTGTGTGGTGTGAAGAGAGAATAATGAAAGTTCATTAAAAAGTTTAGTCATATGGAAAAGTGATGGCTGAGGCTACCTGTTGGTTAAGTGGATAAAGAAGTGGTAGAGTGATATCTTCAGAATCAAATTGGTTGGGAAACCGAAGAAAAAGGATTATAAGTAAGGAATGCCTGGAGAGATTAATGAGTTTAGCATAGGCTAGGAATGGGAAGGTACATACAGAGTGAACTAGGTATTGTTGGCCTGTCCCAGTAATGAACCCACACTGACGAGATACCACAGGAGGGTACGTCGCAGTAAGGGGGGATTTTTCTGACCGCACAAATTCTCACACCCCTCTAAAGGTATGGAAGGGACGGTAAGGGCTTTCTTTCTCTTGCGTCATGCCTTTACTCTCTTTTCTGTTTCCGTGTATGATGCGCACCTTCACCCCTAATTAGGAAAGATATAGAGTGAGGCATATAAAAGTATATATATATATATATATATATATATATATATATATGATATATACATATATACAAAGATATATATATATGTTAAGGCTATATATATATATAAGAGTTATATATATATGTGTATGGTATATATATATATATATATATATATTATTTTTTTTTAGAAAAGTGGAAGTTCGCAGCGGAGAGATCAAACGAAAGGCGCGGAGGTTGTTGAAATTGCTTCGTCTTCCGGCTTTGAAATTTTTAGCGATCCCTTACAAATACCCGGCGATATCCAAGGCGAATATAACGATAACGGCAATATAGGTACTATACCAAACTCCTCGCAATCTCACGGAAACTCTTCAGGTAATATTTTGGTTCAAACTATGCACGATAATTTACGTCCATCGTCACATAATGAGTTATTACGTAGCGGAGGTTGTGGAAATGAGTTCGATTTGTTCGGAAGATCTGTTGCGACCCGGTTAAATAGCATGCCGCGAAATCGTTCCGTACAACTACGGCTTAAGATTATGGAACTAGTAACAAACTTTCGACTACAAATGTCACTCATCACACCAAATAATTCTACTATGGAAGTACCTCCGCTTTGCGATGAAAATTTCATCGACATCAAAATGGAGATCACTGATGAATTTGTTGAATAAATTATTTTTTGTAAATAAATTGATATTAAAAATACTCTTTATTGTTGTATTCTTTATACCATATAAATATTAATGTGCAAATAACATTGAAACCTTCAAATGTAATAATAATCATAAATAGATATATATATAGGTATATACATATAAAATAAAATTCAAATAAATATATATATATATATATATATATATATAGGTATATATATATAGGTATATATATATAGGTATATATATATATATATATATATATATATATATATATATATATATATATATATATATATATATATATATATATATATATATATATATATATATATATATATATTATATATATATATATATATATATTATGAGTATATATATATATATATATATAGGGCTAAAACTTGCTAAGTAGGTGGTTTCCTTTAATGAGCAAGCACCTATATAAGAGGATGGATAGTAATTTAAAGATGAACGATTTTTAAAACTGATGAATTATTTTAAACATAGTAAAGATACAAACAGCAAAGTAGTAACACAAGTAAAGTTGTAAATGTCCCTTCTGTTGAGATACTGTCTCTTCGTAGGCGAATTGGTAGTCTCCATATTCCTTGCCGAGAGCGTTTTTTAAGTTTGAGGATTTCTGGAGAGTATCTTGAGAATTTATTTCTTTTGTTAATTTTATCTACTGAAGAGTATCTTAACAAGCCGGGTTTATATAATTTTCACTGACTTATGCTAAAATTCTCCTTGCTCGCAAATCTAGCAAGTATAAGTACGAACATAAAATTTCCAAAAATTTTTAAGTTATAATGGAGTGATACATTCACGATAAACACGGAGTGAGAAAGTATGTTTTAATAAAAATTATACAAATAAATAATAACTAAAATACATGAAGTAGTATTTTCAAATGCAAACATATTTAATTATGTCCGAGAATAAGTAGATATATAAACATTTGAAGGCAAAATAGTATACATGAAATTTAAATATTCAAATACGAGCATAAATGGTTACATCCGAAGATCTAAAAATATATATACAAATATTTGAATACATAAAATACAATAATTTTTAGCATATACAGAAAATAAAGGTGCATTTAAACAAGCATATTTGGTTATATTCGTTAGATATAAACAAACATACAAACATTTAATTCATAAAAAGTATAAAATGTTAATACAATTATTGATATAAAACAATTGAATTATTCACAAGTTAAATAGGCCACTCGACGAACCGTTGAATCCAAGAAAGGTCCAGTATAAGGCGTTTCTAACGTATCCATGATTTGACCAATGCGCACGTAGTTTTCAAAGTTGTAGTTACGAGAGAAACATTGCTTGAGACATATGTAGAGACGAAGTTGCTTGAAGTTTAGGTCCTTTTATTTGAAAAAAATTTCTTCATACATAAAAGGGAGAAGAACCATTTAGAATTCGAAAAGGAATCAAATTTCGTGGAATCTAAAAATGAATTTCTGCCCATAATCCAAGGGGGAATCCAAAATGATGTGAAAGAAATCCATACAGTAGCTGAAGCAGAGGCGAAGTTGAATTTTAGGTCCTTTATTTGAAAATTTCTTCATACATAAAGGGAGCGGTCACAGAAACATTTAGAATTCGAAAAAAGGAATCAAAGTTCGTGTGGAATCTAAAATGAGTTTCTGCCCATAACTCAATCAAAACTTGAATGATGAAAGAAATCCATACTGTAAAGGAAGTTTGCTAATGTCTAGCGATGAACCCTCGAACTGTGATAGTTGTGAAAAGGTAGACCATAATCCAAAATTAGAAATGAAAATTGAAGTCCAGTATCGATAATGTTCGTTTGCTTGAGCCATTTTCTCCGAGTGATCTGATTGGGATTTTGTGTTATTGCAGTTTTTCTTCATTTTTGTTCGTTTTTCTTTGGTTATCAGAAGGCGTGATCGAAGTTCTTGGTGTTCTACTCTGGGTTCACCAATTATATAGGGTACGTTTTGCTAGATTGATTATTCTTTTGTGATCAAGCACCCTATATAAGAGGATGGTAAATTTAAAAATCCATTTTTGCAAACATGATGAATTTATTTTTTAACATAAGCAGAAGATAATAAATGCTAGTAACATTGCTAAAGTTGTAACAAAGTCCCTTCTGTTGAGATATTTTCGCAAAGGCGAGAGCCGTGAAATTTCCCGCTTTTGCCGAGAGCGTTTTAAGTTTGAATGATTTCTAGAGAGTATCTCGAGTGAATTTATTTCTTTTGTTAATTTTATGTGACTGAAGAGTATCTTAACAAGCCGGGTTTATATATCATTTCATTTCGACTTATGCTAAAATTTTGCTCGCGCAAATCTTAGCATAAGTACGAACATAAATTAAAATTTTTTAGAAAGTTATAATGGAGTGCATACATATATATATATATATATATATATATATATATATATATATATATATATATATTAACATATATATATATATATATATATATATATATATATATATATAAATAGATATGAAAAGTTATATATATATATATATATATATATATATATATATATAAAAATAAAGGGACGATGGCAGAATTATATCCCATGCCGCCGATGTATTATTATTATTATTGGTTAATACAACTTGATTCAGTTTTTAATTCTGACAATATATATTTTTGTGTAATCATTTTTTGTTAACATCCCGGAGAACATTTAAGCTATTTTTCCTATTTTAAATTTTTGTAGATATTAAAATTTTAAATGAAATATGTTCAAAAATTTAATGGTAAAAGCATATTAGAAATTTAAATGATAAGCTCATATTTTTATTTAATTTAACATATTTATTATGGGTTGACTGGGACATTCTAGAGGGGTTAATGCGGCTTCTTAATTATTCTTAATAATTAATTATTATTGATTGACTGGGACAGTCTAGATAGGCCCATGCGGCTTCATAATTATTATGCTTATTTATTATGGGTTGACTGGTACATTCTAGAGGGGCCAATGCGGCGGCTTAATTATTAATTTTTATTGGTTGACTGGAATAGTCTAAAAAGGACCATGCGGCGGCTTGAGTATTATTCTTCTGAGTTGACTGGAACATTCTAGAAGGGTCAATGCGGCTTCTTAATTATTATATTTAATTATTATTGGTTGACTGGGACAATCTAGATAGACCCATGAAGCTTCTTAAGTATTATTCTTATTTATTATGGATTGACTGGGACATTATAGAGGGGCCAATGCGGCTTCTTAATTATAATTTTTTATTGGTTGACTGGGACAGTCTAAATAGGATCATGCGGCTTCTTGAGTATTATTCTAATATTCTTATTTATTATGGGTTGACTGGGACATTCTAGAGGGGTTAATACGGCTTCTTAATTATTATGGGCTGACTGGAACAGTCTAGATAGGCTCATGCGGCTTCGGAATTACTATTCTTATTATTTATTATGAATTAAATTCAATAATTTCAGTTGGGGCCAATGCGGCTTCTCAATTATCATTTTTTATTGGTTGACTGGGAAAGTCTATATGGGACCATGCGGCTTAAGTATTATTCTTATTTATTGTGGGTTGACTGGGACATTCTAGAGGGGTTAATGCGGCTTCTTAATTATTATGGGTTGACTGGGGCAGTCTAGATAGATGTCTTCGGCTTGAATTCATTATTATTTATTAATTATGGATTGACTGGGACATTCAGAGGGGTCAATGCGGCTTTTAATTATTACTAATTATTGTTGGTTGACTGGGACAGTCTAGTAGGCCATGTGGCTTCTTAATTATAATTACTATTCATTAATTATTATTAAAAATTATTCTTAATTCTTATGGGTTGACTTTGACACTCTAGATTGGATTCTGCGTCTCCTTACTGTCTCTAAATAAATATATATATAGGTAGAAAGAAAGATATATATATATTTATATATATATATATATATATATATATATATATATATATATATATATATATATATATATATATATATATATATATATATATATATTAAAAAAATAATAAAAAAATATAAAAATGATTTTTTTTCTTAAAAAAAATCAAAAAAAAAATCTCCAACCCTGCTGTAAAGCTTTAAAATGTACTTTATTGAAATGCAACATGAATTATCACATTTTCCTTTCTGCAAAAACTGAAAAACAAACAAAATAAATATAAAAAAAAGAATGTTGATGAAGAACTGAGACTAATTAGCGGTTAAATGTTTTCCTAAAAAAAAAAAAGAAACCAATATGAAATTACTAGGTTTTCTTCTCTATAGAAATTTAAAATGGGTATAAAGAAATGTCATTATTTATGCAACTAAATTTTAAAACATTTTTGATCCTTGCAAATCTTCTCAAATTAAAATGTAAAAACAAGCACTTCTCCAGAAGTTTTATTAGAAATTCTATTTCTTTTAGGAGGGTAAATTCTACTTCTCGTACTAAAGGTTTTTCAATTCCTATGGAGATATAAATAAACATTTTAAAAAAAGTCCATGGACGTTCAGAATCTAGCTTTTTAATATTTGCACTGATTCATTTCTGCTTTTACATTATCTGCATATTTTTCTGTGGCTTCTTAATGTTCATTTTTTCATTAAAACAAATATGAAAACTAAATGTAACGTTTCTGGGAAACCATACCCCTTCTTCAAAAGCTCTTCCTGAAACTTAAGCTAGGTTTACATTGGTCGTATGAAGGACGACTAGCGGGATATCACTAAAAAATACGTTTACTAGAAACATGTAAACGGTTGGGCGAGCCTATTGATTTTCTCAATAAAAATTCTCTCTCCTCTCTCTCATATATATATATATATGTTATTATATATATATATATATGTTATATATATATATATATATATATATATATATATATATAATAAGTAAATGTTTTATGATTATTTAAAATCTGATCTATCCTTGAGCAGAGCGCAGAGACACAAAGTTGTCGAATGCTCGGTTCCCAGTTGGCCGACGGGGAGTATTCTCACCCTATCGCTCGAGCCCCCCAATGGAAATACTTCAACCCTTAGGGGCTGAGTCGAGGCACTCCTACCTCCCGTCGTCCGTTCCTGGTCGAGCGACCCCGACAACTGATGCGCCTCTGCGCGCCCACCCTCAGGAAAGCTCCGTTAGTTTTAAATCATAAACTCTTTATATAGAGAGTAAGAAGAGTATATATATATATATATATATATATATATATATATATATAGTATATATATATATATATATATATATATATATATATATATATATATATATATATATATATATATGTGGACAATAAGCTACTAAACGCCCACACGGAACGGGGGAGCTCGGATCAAAAAATTTTTTTACAGGTAAAATTTATGATATATAATTAACAAATGTTCAAGGGTCGAAAAAGATTTTTTTTTTTTTTTTTTTTTTTTAGGGGCGAAATTATATATATTATTTGTAAAGGTATTACACGGCAAATTAGGCTGAGCCGACGGGGAACACAGGGGGACGTTTTCCATACCACGTAGGGGAGGGGAGGGAACCCCTGCGACACCTAAATACCAAAGAAAGCGGGGGTTCCGAGACCCTGAGGGGAAATAGTCCTAGCCCTCGTGTTCCCGAAGGCCACGAGACCCCGACTCTGCCATCGGTGCGGCATACCCCTCTAGTATTCTTTTTAATTATACTTCCTAACTAAAATTACCAGGATTCCAAAAATGTATTCTTTTCTGTAGCTATTGTAGTTTTTGGAGATATGATTTTATTTCCTTATTTTATTTTTATTTTTATTTTTTTTCATTTCGACCCTAAACGACGTCTATTTATGTATCCTAGAGGCTACCTGACTGTGAAAATTTTTTTGATCCGAGCTCCTTGTGTTCCTGTGTGGGCGTGTTATAAATTCTCTGTACCTATATATATGATATAGCAGATAGCAGCAAGAAAGAAAGGAGGTGGTGCAGTGGTGGAGCAGCAGTATATAAAGGCGGTTAGCAAGTGTAGATATAAGAGGTATATATATATATATATATATATATATATATATAGGGTTATATATATATATATATATATATATATATATATATATATATAGAGAGAGAGAGAGAGAGAGAGAGAGAGTCTCTATCGCCTCGGGTGAAACAGCTCGCTCGAGTCCGTCGCGCCAATTTACTCAAATACCTCGCAAAGTTACCGATCACAAACTGCTAATATGCCTCATAAAACATAATGTTCAAAGTGAGCTTTAATGAATGAAAACCCAACAAAATAAATTCCTGAGAAATGATTTTGAAAAGCTATAATGTGTTCTCTAATTTATCATTTATAAAATGTAAAAGTAAATCTTACTGCCTTCCTTTTAATTAATTTTAATAGGTGATGGTGTTTTATAAATATTTATTTTTTCCCAACATTCACGAATCCTGCATGGGTGCTGGGGCGGAGCCCTATGTCTACGAATGTTCTTGTGCTATGCATTCCTTTACAACTAAAAAATAATTAAAATGTTCTTTTATAACGATTTGATATATATATATATATATATATATATATATATATATATATATATATATATATATATATAGTATATATATATATATATATATATATATATATGTGTCTGGTGGAAGGGGGCTGCGACCACCACTGACGAGTCCAAAGCAGCCCCCGGGACGAAACGCCAATTCAATGCGACAATGCTCACCTCCTTCCTTACATCATCTGTGACTTCAGCTAATAGCGTATCTTCAACACCGACCATGACCCCTCTATTGGTGACCACTGAGTGACTAGTGCCATTTGAGTGGTACAAATGAACACCTCAGCCAGCATTCCATTTTCTCAAAGTTGTTCTGCCGTAGTAGGGACATTTCCTGTTGTAGAGTTTGTTTTACCACAACCGTTCAACGCGGCATTACATCAATTCGTTTCTTCTGCTGGGTGCTGCTTGGTTCGGTCATCCTGTAAACGCCTGTACTGTGCTTTTCACTGCAGGTGCAGACCAAATGCACGTAAGAGTACAGAGTGCTGAAGCCTCAGTGGTTTTAATGTGCACACCTGGCTCTCATCTGACAGCGCTGACCAACGTCCTTCCAGGTGCGTAGGAGCGGGTGTGCTCGCGGCATTGCCACTGGGGGGAGTTCTGTGGCGTCTGATGGAAGGGGGCTGCGACCACCACTGACGAGTCCAAAGCAGCCCTCCGGGATGAAACGCCAATTCATCGCGACAATGCTCACTCTCTTCTACATCATCTAGACTTCAGCTAATGAAGGTGGTTCTTCAACAGCGACCATAACCCCTTTCATAATATATATATATATAGAGCATATATATATATATATATACAGAGCATATATATATATATATATATATATAGATAGTATATATATATATATATATATATATATATATATATATATATATATATATATATATGATCTTCGTGTTTTCTGTACAGTTGAATTTTTCAATGAAAATTTTCAGAATTATAAAACTTGACAGTGAATCCAAAAATATAATTCTTTTTGTCGAGAAATTAGTAGAAGTACAAAAAAAAGTTAAGATAAAATTATGAAAATTCCATAATAAAAGCCGTTTCCTGGACCGTTATCATATTTACCCAATGTCATACAAAAAAAAAAAAAAGTAAAATAAATTTGCATTAAAAAAAAACGAAGAATTATTAGAAATGAGCTTCACCAAATACCAAAAAATATATAAAATAATCTGGTATGCATAAAAACTGCTTGATGAAAATTTGATTAGTTTTCTCGAAGTATGCATATGTGACAGATGTAAATTTTATACTTTTATTGGAAGTAATGTCTCATAGCAAATGGCGACGCTTGTTTGAGGCTTCACCACACAAGATATCCCTATTGCCTACTGATATTACCTGTTCCTTCTTTCGCTATATCCAGTTAAGCTTTTATATCAATGGAAGAAGTGGAAATCTAGTTTTTTTTGTTTTTTTGTTTTTTTAAACATAACTGCTACAGGAATTACGTCAGGTCACCAGGAAATGGCAGTACTGTTACACATTGTAAATAATGAAGTTCAAGAAGTGTTTAGGGACAATGAAGATTTCGGAGTCATATTCATGTAAAGAAGCAATGCAGGCTTTGATGCAAAATTTAACCCAAGGTAAACATACGGTAGCAAAAGTTTATTTTTCACCAATATATTCAAGAAAAGTTTCCAGACTCATATGTTACTAATTTTAGGCATATATCATCATCTTGTGACTTTTATATTATCGAAGATGCTATTATAGATCAGGTAATATCTAAAAGTAATCCTTAAGCACTGGAAGTCGAAGAGTGACAAACAACTGTTATAGGAACATATCACCTTAAATAATATTGTTTCTTCAGCTTCAAAATAGTTACTTGCGAAAACTTTTCAAATTGTCAAAAGTAATAAAAAAAAATGTTTAAATTAGGCCAAAATAAATATCTGTTGCCACAGATTTGGAAGTGAATATTTTCCTGCTTTACATAAGAAGTGCAAATCATGTAGAAAGATCGGCCATTTTGCTGTTCAGTGTCTATCCAAAGAGGTGAATCTTATAAGCAAAACGGAATCAGAAAAAGCCGTAATCGATGGTGAAGATTGCCTAAGTAGAGAGGAATCAGAAAATTTTGATTTTGCTAATGGTATCTTTTCAATTACAAATAAAATGAAAAAACTAGTGAAAAACAAAAAATTGGTACTCCAGAAAATTCAGCCTTCCCTCTCGAGATTTATTTATTTTTATTATACGTATAAAATAATTTAGTTAAAGTTGCTATGCAAATTGGTACAGTAGCTGATGTATCTTTTATACATGAAAATATATGTAAACGCATTCCAAAACCTAAATTAAGTGCAAAGGAATGAAAGTAAGCTTAAATATTACGGTGATAATAATCCTATACCCATAATCAGTAAATCTTTAATAAAGGTTTCTTGCGAGAGTAAAGAATACGAATTGAGTATTAATAACGAAGAGTTTGAAGCCTCCCTTACTAGGTATCTTTTGGATAAAAAAAATGGAATAAGAATTTTAAAATTTCAGCCAATAATAATTCGGTAAAACTATTCAGAATTTCGAGAAATCTTTGAGGAAAAAGTTAGGAAAGATGAACAATATTGTAGCTTCTTTAGCCCTAAAAAAAAGGACTCTGGCTAGATTTTTACTTCCAAGATCAATACCGTAATGTGTGAGACCTCTGGTGGAGAAAGAAATACATTAACTTGAAAATGAAGAAATCGGGGAAAAAGTTAGTTTGTCAGAATAGCTGGACACCTTTGGTACCTTTAATAAAAAAAAGATAGTATATTAAAATGTGATTATAAAGAAACTTTAAATTCTCAGTTGCTGGTAGCACAGCATCCTCTCTGTAAACCAGAAAACATATTTACTCTATTGCATAATAGCAAAGTATTACCTGAAATGAATTTGCGTCAGGTACTTATGCAATTACACATAGATGGAAAGTCACAAGAGATGTTCGCCGTGATTACAAATTTACTCCGAATTGCTCAATCACAAAGATTTAAAAAAAATTAGATCGCTTTTTTTTTTTTTTTTTTTTTTTTTTTTTATAAAGTTTTCGAACACGCATACTTTGGGAAAAAGTTTCGAAATCCAATTAAAAAGATGTTTGATTAGCAAGATTATGCTGCGAACCGTCAGCAATATAGTTCTATAGCCTTGCGAATGTGGCATATTTTCATGAGTTCGTCACCTTTTCCCCAAATTATGCGCTTATGAAAAAAAAAAAGCATACCTTTAATGTATATAATCTTTGAGAGTAATTAATTCGAAGTAGTGAACAACCTTTGCCATCTCTAGTTAAAAGTCTGTTGAGGCTTAGTATCTTTCTATTTTAGATTAACTAAAATTCATTTTACAATTGCTCATCCGTTGTATAGGTTTTTGAAAATAAATTTGGAATGAAAATGGAAACAAAAATGTCAAGACGCATTTGATAAAAATAAATGAATAATTAACATCCCAAAAAATCTTTAATTATAATTCAAATCTTCATGCTAAACTTCGTGTGCAATGCATATTCGGTTGGAGTAGCACCTATTCTAGCTTGCAAACTGCCTGACGGGAGTGAGCGTCCTATTGCATATGCCTCCACAAAATTTAGAGCAAAACTATTCACATATTGACACAGGTTTTTCTTTGATTTTCAGAGTGTAGAAGTTCCATCTTTATCTTTACATGAAAAAGTAGTTTACTTTAGCAACTAATCACAAACCATTGTTAGCAATTCCTAGTGAAAAAAAAGCGAGCTTCCAAATCTAGTAGTGGCTAGACTGCAGAGATGAATATTAATACCATAGTAGAGATATTATTATTACTTCAATCCAATGTTATAATTTTCGGACCACCTTGTGTGTGTGTGCAGTGTACCTTTCCCTCCAAAAAATAAAAACATATTTAAACTGCTTTGTATTTAGCAAAATTTATTTCTAAAGTCATATATATTTTTAGTATTTATCGTGGTAAAATTTGTTTTAAGGAAAATGACTAATATTTGTTTTTAAAATATTGTTGGATTACTTTATGCTCGAAAACGTCATAAATAGTACATGAATTTATTTTCAATTCTAAAAGGGGCATATCAGAAAATTGTCCGACAATATTCCTATCTATCTGACCTACTGGTAATATACATACTGTGTTAATACCTTCATATAATTTCGAGTTGCAACAAAAATCTTTTAAATCCATACCTATTTTAAACGTTTTAACTAGATTAATTGAAAATAATTTAACTAGAATAATTAAGATGACTAAATGGACCATACTGTGTTTTTTAATGTTTAAATCTTTGGTTCCTCTTATTTGTAAAGAGATGCCAAGCGATGAGATTTTAAAAATATAAAGATGCGTTTCTCATTGCAAATCAACGATGTGGTTTGAGCAAAATAACTGGCAGTGCTAGTGCGGTGCGGAAAATTCTAGTTCTCGGCCAACCCTACTTCCAACCCTTAAGCTCTTTACTCCTCTAGGTTCCTCCTATCACCATTTTATCTTTATATACGGTTTTTTCTCTTGAAGTCTTTTGCAGAACGGCTCCTACCTTCTACGAGGGAAATTTTTTCAACTTTGCTTGTTGTATTTGTAGATGTACTTATTTAATTTCACGCAATTATTTCTGTTTCATTGGTTAAGTGTGCAAAGCGCATAACCGAGGCGATTCTCCGGCATTCTCTTTCACTTCAACTAAACCGAATAAATTTTGATTTAGCTCTGATTTTTCTTTCGCTATTCGCCACAAGGACGCTGCCTTCAGAAATTACCCTCCACTCTTAGTTCTTAATTTCATATCGGAATTGTGAAAAAGCTTTCCTTCGAAATACTGGAAGCCTTTTTAGCATAAAAAAATGCGGATATCTTTCTGGCTCCTATACCTCTCGCCCTTTCCGTCACTTCGCAAGAAACGTCAATTCTAACTTTGTTTATCCCTCTTGTATCTTCACACGGCAGTTATTGCTGTCTTACCTTCTGCTAAAGTTGAACTCTTTACTCAAACTTTTCTCTCTAATTCCGCCCAAGATGATTCCAGAGCTATTTCTCCTCTTCCACCTCTCTCCATCTCATTTATGCCTAATATTATTATTTCTTCTTACTAGGTTATTTCTGCTATATTTGAGCTTTAGGCTAAGAAGGCGTATTGTCTTGACGGTATCCCTCCTATGGTTCTTAAAACGTTTGGACCTCTTAGCTTGCACCATACCTTGGTAAACTTTCTCTGCCTGTAAACTTCAACTTTTCCCTCCAGCTGGAAGCTTGCTCTCATTCAACTTGTGCCGAAGAAGGGGGACCCTTTCATCCCTTCAACTACGGTCCATTTGCTTTAGCCTCTGTTCTCTTTAAAGTTTTCGAATCTATTCTTAGCATGAAGATTTGGAAACATCTTAAATCTTCTAATCTTATCTTGGGTCGCCAAGAAAAAATCGGCTAGTGATCTTCTTTCCCTTCTCTTTGACTCTTGATCTTCTTCTCTTTGTCATTTCGGTGAATCTTTTTTTAGTAGCGCTAGACATACCGAAAGCTTTCCGTCGTATCTAGCACAAGATTTGATTTCCAAATTTTCCTCTTTCGGTATATACCTTTCTCTCCGTAACCTAGCTGACTTTCTTTCGGACCGTTCTGTGGCTACTGTTGTTCATCTTTTAAATTTACTAATAGTGGTATTATTCTGAGTTCTGTTTCTCTACTATTTTAATAATAATATATCCGTCACTTCGTCTTCTATTCTTTCGGTAATAGTTCGGTTTAAGGTAATGTGTCAGATATCGATATTTTAGAAAAGATAATCGATTTTATAATAATCCCACCATGCAACGTGCCAAGTGTTCCCTCAAAATAATTTAGTATTGAATGGTTGGTAATGATTTTTATTTTAGGTAAAGAAAATTAAAAATTTTCTTTGCAATAAAAAGTAACGAAACCTACCTTTTTTTTTTTTTTTTAGGTTTTTTGGGGGGCCGGGGACCCGTAATTTAATTCAATTTCTTATTTAGATTTTTTTAGTTAATTTCGAGTTAAAAGTAGTTATATTTGTGTCCACAATAGTAGTATGACTACTAATAATAACTATAATAAGTATATATATATCTATATATCTAATCATATTATAATATATATAGATAATATAAAATATATTATATATATTATATAGGTAATATATATATATATTATTTAGTATATATTATGTCATATTATTATATGTATATATATATATATATATTATATAAAATAAATCATTATATATAGCCATGGTCATGAATTATTTAAGCTCACACGTAGTAACTAGAGACGAGCCAGGGTCCAATACAGTAAATAACAAAATTTATATATTTGGAATCAGCCGAAAATACTAAGTATGGGATTTAACTTTTTTTTTTTTTTTTTTTATTACCTTTTTTTTTTTTTTTATAAATATTTGGCAACTATTCATCGAAAAACTATTTAAAAAATTATTACCCCCCTATTTAGGGGGGCTCGCAGCGACGGGGACAGAGGGGGGACGTTTTCATACCCCGGGGAGGGGATGTCGGAGGAACCCCCGCGACACCCAAAGACCAAAGAAAGCGGGGGTTTCCGTGAGGACCATCCCCGTCGAGGGGGATTAGTTCCCCCCCGTCGTCCACCGAAGAGGCCGAGAGACCCGACTCCTGCCATCTTTGCGTTAGTTCAATGGTATTCCTTTAAGTAAAAAAAAGGGAAACTAATTTATTTTCCCCTTTACACTTTGGTTATTACTTTAAACTAAAGAATACCATAGGGTAAAACCTGCAAAGATGGCAGGAGTCGGTTCTCTCGGCGGCCTCCCGGTGGACGAGGGGAGGGGATAATATCCCCCCCCCGGGATGGTTGGAACGTCTTTGGTCTTATAGGAGGTGAGTGTCGCCGGGTGGTCTCCTATCCGGACCATCCCACTTCGGCATCCGGTTAAGTATGACCAACGTCCCCGCCGCTCTGTCCCCCTCGGCTTCTAGCCCCCTTAAAATGGTGCGCGCAGATAATAATTTATATAAAAAATATTTTCGCATAAATTAAAGCCAAAAAAAAAAATAAAAAAAAAAAAAAGTATTAAATCCCCATCCTAGATTCCCTTACTGGCTTAGTGATTAATATAATATATATACTAATATAAGACTAAAATATATAATATATAATGATATAACGTTTTATAAAATAATATATTTATATATATGATATATATAATATATTTACTATCTATATTATAAATAAAATTATATTATAATATATATACTAATATATAACGTATATATATATAATAAATATAATATTCCCCGACATTGAGCTTGGACTAGTTAAATTGTAATGTGAGATTGACTTAGTATATTATAATAGAAAGTATTTAGATTATTAAAATATAGTAATATACTTTCTCGTATCGGAGAAAATGATTGAAGGAATTAGTTAAAGATTTAATAGAAAGGTCTCTATATTTAAATTAAAGGGTCCAAGGATTGGTGTTAGATATAATTATATATATAATATTACTTATTAAATATAATATCTAATAATATATATATTATATTATATATATATATTACAAAATGAACGAATATTTTATTAAAAGGTTTATTAAATTTCATTTTATATATAATTCAATAACTTATTTATATTCCTATCTATAAACCAAATTATTTCTTATTGAAAATATAATATTTAATGTTAAATTTTTGCCAAAAGCCAGTTGCCCTCTTACCTGTTTCGCAAACAAACCATATATTTTATATAATGTACGGTAAACAACAATATATTCCAATAACTACGAATTATCGCGAAAAACATCGATATTTGATAACATTACCTTAAACCGAACTATTACCATTCTTTCTTATACCGACGATTCCACCCTTTATTACTTTTTTCAATTTGAAAGACTACCTGCTCATCAGCAAATGGTGAGTGCTAGGAAAGTGGCCTAGAAGCAACTGACTTCGCATCTTTCTCGTATCTCTAATTTGGGGCAAAGAAAAACAGTTATTTTATAACCCTCTCAATAAATCCCAGTCCTTCAATCATCTACCCGAACATTATCTTTCCACACCGCTTTAAATATATAACATCATCTTCGAAAAAACACAAATGAACAGACAAACACCAACTCAACCCTTCTTCTGTTCTTAACTATCCTTTTGGTGTTTCTTTTCTCGTGATCTTAATTGGAAGGATCATATTCTTCCAATGGTGTGGAGTAATATTGCAAGGGAACGGATATGTTATGTCTCCTTGGCTATTTAATTTGTATATGAATGGGGCGAATGGAAGAAAGAGATAGGAGAATGTGTTAGACGATCGCGTAGAATGAAGAGAAGTGAAGGGTGGCCTGCTATTGAACGCTAGAGCGATTTATTTGATGGGATATCTGAAGACGAGTTTTGAGAGTGATTGGTAGACGGTTGCAGGGTGTGCTAAAAAGGATTTTTTTTTTACAACGTAAATGTGATAACGAGTAAATGAGTGATGGATACGTGATGCATGAAGCCAATTTAGTGGATAATGTAGAGTTCGTGGTGTAAAACATATATTGATGGTCCTGACTGATATAGTTTGAGCAATTGGAACAAGTATTCTAAGTTTAAATATTTAGGATAAGTTGGATGAAAAGGATTAAAAAATTTAGGGCAGTTTTTTTTTTTATTAGGAAATGTGAATGGTGTGAAGGTGGCGGTGTGCACAATCCAAATCCGGTTGGGATACAAAGGGTACTAAGTGAATTTTCCAAAGAGTATGGTTGTACCTAGTAGATATTAATGTAATAAAAATGCAAACAATAAAAATGCACATGATTATAGGATGTAACGCGGCAATACTCATATGGACAATTTTAAGGGTATGTTAGGTGTTAGAATGAATTTATCAAATAGAATGAACGTGTTAGGGAGACTGTATGCGTGTGAAGAAAGAAGGCATAAATGAAGAAGTAGTTATTAAGATGGTTACATATGTAGGGATGATATGCGATGATGAAAGCTTCGGTTGGATATAAGCAGTAGTATGTGGTGAGTGTGCTGAACTCGACCGCTGGAGGCCGCTAAAAAAAGTGGAGAGCTATAAGGGGTAATTCTGATGGAAAAAGAATGGGAATGTATAGAAAGGCGTGTAGAAAAAGGTGCGTAATAGGAGTGATGGAGGGGTTTTAAAGGAGGATGGCCACCTGGCCCAAAATGATGAAACCTACAGAGAAGATAACCAAGGCTGAGAGTCTGTCGTCGTCGTGAAGCCTTGGGTGGAACTAGCTTTTATAATCTGGAAGAAGCTAGCATACCAGCAGCAAAGAAACGCCTAACCAAGTATCGATGATAAAATAAAAAAGCTGTACGAAGTCATCGATAAAGTGCGAGTAAAAAAAACTAAAAACAAAGGAACGAACTATTTGAAGAGAACAGGAGAAGATACAATTTGTTGAATCATTCTTAGATGCATGTGTTATTGATGTAAGACTGTTGAATGCATAATGAAAAATAAATAAAAATTTGAAAAGATAATCTTATTGCGCTTTAAAAGCAAAGGGAAACGTGGCCGTCCTGAGCAGGTATCATGTTGAGTGCACTTCCAGAAAGAATAAAAAAGAAAAGTTAAAAAACATCAGTTAAAGAGAAGAGAGAAGTTAAAAGAATGCGAAGAAGGTATAAAGAAAAGGAAAAGGTAGAGACTATTGAATAGCTACCTGGTGTAACATATATTATTATAATCACATTTATTTTTATTTATTCAGAAAATAAATTCCTTAGTAATATTTTTATCCCTTTTATGCTTTGCATGCAGGAAATGATTTTGAAAATGAAAGTTATACATCCCTAATGGATTCCAACAACGTTTGTATACCTACTTTCAGATGCAAAAGGAAAAAGTTACATCACAGCTCTAGACTACCTGGTAACATTATAAACTCCATAGCATTCTTAAACAGAAGTTATAACATCACTGATTAAATATGTTATCGCTTACAGAAAGCGATGAGGATGATTATGAAATCAAAGTTGAAAACCCAGGAATGGATTCCAAAGAATTCAACATTTATGTGCCTCTTTCCAGTGCAAAGAAAAAAAAGAGCGAGTAAAGATTTAATGAACAGAAAACTGGCGGCAGCACTCGACAAGTGTCAAGTAAGTGAAAGAGAGGCAGTCAAATACTTAATGCATTTTTAGAACCTGTACATTTAAATCCTGCTGATTATGTCATAAACAGAACATCTGTCTGAATACATCGAAATACTTACCGCAGACACAGTGGTAATTTAATTAAAAACAAGTTTTTAGAATTAAACTTTGAAGCTGTTATTATTCATTGGGATACCAAGCTCATTGAAAATATCTCAGGTGAAAAGGTTGAACGGCAAGCGATTATAGCATCCTCCATTGGAATGGAAAAACTTTTAACAATTCCACATATTCCAGAAGCCACAGGCTTGGAAATATGTTCTGCAGTGATAGACGTCATTGAACAATGGAATTTAAAAGAAACGGCTCAAGCATTAGTTTATGATATTACAGCAGTAAACACAGAAAGAATAAACGGAGCGGAAATTCGCATTGAAGCGAAATTGAGCAAACACCTACTTTTTATGAGATAACGGCATCATATTGCTAAAATTATTTTGTCTACAGTGTTTGGTGAAATATTTCCCTCTTCAACTGGTCCTGATATATTCCAAATTATTTAGAAAATTTAAAAAAAGCAGTGCTTCAAAATTAATAAAAAGAAAAATCACGATGGACTACAAGACATTAAAGCAGCCATAAATGAAGGATTAATATTAAAAATATATTCAGAAATTGTTAGATATTTGGTCTTTTAAAAATTATCTGAAGATTTCAAGAAAATGAAAAAGGAAATTTTTTAGTTACATTTTGTATTACTTTGGAACACCAGAATTCAATGCAATGTTTATAAAAGAAACCTTGGCAGCTAGTCATCAAGCGAAGATGAAGTTTAGCGAAAAGGAAATTTATGCATAAAAATTTACTCATTTTCGTGAGCAATTTCCCAACCTGAACCAGAAGAGCTCTGACGCCATTGTCTCGAAATAATTATTTTATATGTAAAGTGTTACTGCACTACGGTTCAAAAGTTCTGACACTGATGAAGCTCACTCTACGAATAAATAAATATATCCTGAGATTAGCTAATGTTAGATATATCCAATGAAAAAAATATCTGCCAATAAGCAGTGAGTTATATAGTTTAATGAAGATCTATCGATCTACAATACTCTGAAATGAGGAATGTATTTTATTCTCTTTAGTTGAATAAATTTAGTAGTATGTAACGGGATATTGCGACGAATAGTAGACCGCGACCTTTTTTTGACCTTTTCTGACCGCGCGCCCTTTTTTTGAGCTCGAATTTTTTACCTGACCTTTGACCTTTTTTGTCCTTCACTCTTTTTGGGCCATTGACCTTTTCGACCAACCCTTTGTTTGTACTTCATGGGTCAATTTTGGCCCAAATTTTTACCTACCCTTCCTTTTTAGCGGGAAGATTGTGGCGCGGCAACCCTAATTTTTGGAACCCTAATTTTTTGAGAGAACCCATAATTTTTGAGAACCAAATTTTGTTGAAAACCCAATTAATAGGCAACCGCTAAATTTTTTGGGCAAACCCTAATTATTTTGGCAACCCTTCGAAGACAGGTTTGCGCCAAAATACCGGAGAATGTCATAAACCTGTGTATCGTATGCCCCTCCCCTATTTTTACGCCCCCCTAATTTTTTCGACCATGGGTCAATTTTGCCCACCGATAATTTTTGCGCTACCCTTGATCTTCCGTGAATTTTGGCCTCACGAATTGGCCTACTTTGCGTCTTCCAATGGTCTAATATTGACCACAAGGTAATTTCTTGCTCCTTAATGGTATCTTCCGATGAGGAACTTCTGCCCGCTAAGTTCGACCGAACCCAACTTATGGTCATATCTCCATGGGTCAATTTTGGACCCACCCTTAAAAGTTTCGATCAATCCTTGGAATCCATGGAGTGTCAATTTGACCACACGCGTAATTATTTGATCTTCAATATTGGACTTAGCACCATTTTTGTTGAATGTCTATATACTTGTAGATTAGACCATATATATCGTGCATACTTACCTGTTGCAAGTAACCATGCGGTCATTTTGCGGCCCACGCTTAAATTTAGCCACCTGGCTCCACCCCACATAATTGCGGTAATCTATTACTGAACCGCATGGTTATGGATCTTTGATCAACTATGTATACATCCTACTAACACCCCATCACACACACATCAACATCACTACACACACACACACCCACACACACATCACAAACACACACCACACACACACAGCACACACAACCATATACACTAACACTATATACACACATTCAACTAAAGACAACTAATTTAATCCACCTATCATTCTACTATGAACATTATTAGCCCATAGAACACTAATGCATAATATATCACTTATTACACACGTACAAACCCCTGCCAAACCCTTTGGTCGTGCCATGGTCAAATAATTGACCCACTGGTAATTTTTTGTCCTTCCTTAGGGACTTTTAGCCCTATTTTTGATGTCTTAACCTTATTTTTGACAATGATATTTCGGTCTTGACACTGCGTTATACAACTATGGTCAATTTTGACCCACGCTAACTAGATGGCTTGATGGCATCCAATCACCGTAAGAAGTATCTAGTGCATGCTTCTATAGTGTCTAATGTTAGTATTAGTTAATGAGTGCCATGCAGTAGTTACACAGGTGCAGTGCCAAGTGAGTGCCAATGAAAAGTGCCAATGGAGTGCCCAAGTAGATAAAGTGCCATAATAGAGTGACCAAGTAAGAGTGCCACATATAAGATTTGCCATGTGAGTGCCTACATAGTGCAACTGCAGTGCCACTTATTTTCAAGCGCTTTATCTTAGCCTCCCCTGAGCCTAGAATAGCCCTAATATGTGGTACTAACCTTCATATAGGTAATATAGTAAAGCGATATGAGGATCGATTGCGTGTATATACAAGTGCTTAGGATGCTTTCCTACAATGAGTTAATCTTTTTATTACTAAAACTACTATATTCGCATACATACACTACTACACTTATACACACATTATCACTATGACATACTACATTAAAACCAATATACACTCACACTCACACCCACTACACAGATACACTATAACACTTACACTCACACACTCGATATTTTAATGCCTCAAATTTTGATCCCTAAACTTTGATGCCTCAACTTTGATTTGATCCCCAGTATAAATGCCTCAGCATGATGCCTCAACTTTGAAGGATTCATCTTTGATGACTCATCTGATACCACCTATATTGATACCATCTATATTGATGAATAAGCTATGCTGAACCCGTGTCTGAAGGCTAATCTTTAGTGTTTATTAATAAGAGAAATGTTAAATTTAATGTAAAAGAGAAATTTTAATTCACATATACGACCAGACCGCCGCATGCGCCTCCGCTCGAAGGCGACAACCCCGCACCCGCAGGTGCGACTCGCCGCGTCCCCGCCCGCGCGGTCCCCGCCCGCCGCGTCCCGCCCGCGCGTTCCCAAGCCGCCACGTGCGCCCCCGCAGCGCAAAATAATATTCACTGGTAACCGGGAAATCTGAAAAAAAATTAAACTAATAATTCAATTGATTCGAATTAAGTCATGAAGATTTATCGAAAACAATTATTAAAAATTTCAAAGAATGTCATTTAAAAAAAATTTTTTGTGAACTTTCATATTTATGTAATGCTGGTAAAATGAAATAGTTACTTAAGACATTTTTAAACTTAAACTGTAACTCATTACAGACTTATTATTTAACACATAATATTTATTAACATTATTTTTACTTAATACTTTTTACTTTAATATATTTTAATATTAATAATACTTTAAAATTTGAATGTAGAAATCCAAGATCCAGAGATAACTTGTCTTGACATATTAATAATTCATTTTTATTATACTACAATAGATACGGATATAGTAGACAGAACATCATAAATCTGTATACTACACTATTTAAAGACAGATATCAGTAAAAACCTAATGAAGAAAAGATCAGTGATCTAAATATGAAACTGTTTATTTAATATAAATATAAAATAAAAAAATAAAAAAAAATTAAAAAAAAAAAAAAAAAATAAAAAAAAGAAAAATAAACACATAAAAATCAAGTCAAAAACAATTCAAAACTGGAACACTAAACCCCATCTCATAATTTGTTTATACATAAATTAAGTAATCTGTTTTTACTGCTATATTTAAACTCATGTTTTACGCTTTAAACTTCATTAATGTTATACTGTTAATTAACTCATATATTTTATTAACATTACATAAACCTTAATAAAAGCAGTAAATCAAAGTAATAATTCAAATAGAAGTGTAGTACTCTAAAGCACAACATAGTTGCTTAGTTATGCTTTTGGTTTTACTGCTTTACTGCTTTAACTCATAGTTTTACCGCTTGAAAATCATTTATAAACCGCTTTAACTCATATATTATAAATTAACATAAAAAAGTACCTTATAAAGCAGTAAATCAGTTAAATCAATAGAGGTGTGACCTAACACCAAGGGGATGAGTATGCTTTTGTTTTACTGCTATACTGCTTTAACTTTCAATGCTTATACTTGATTTAATTAACTTTCTGCTTTACTAATGCTTTAACTTTCTGCTTTACTGTTTTAACTTTCTACTTTACTGATAAAATTGATACAATAATAATATTAATTAATCATATGTTTTATATATGTTTAATACTTTGATACAGTGTAGTAATGTACTGTAATACAGTTGTATTATATCATTATGTTATCTATTATGTATGTATCATGTATTACTTATTATAATATCTAATTATTATATTAATTTTATTTTTAAATATATGAGTATACTATAGTGTGAGAATATACTCATGATCCCTAGTGTAATCTTATTATTTAGGAGTAACACACAGTCACACCAGCGATCTATAGCACACGATTCACTATAGACACCTTCTATATCTACACATTTAGTGCCACTACATTTTATAGACCACTTAACATTTACACTTTATACACACGCGGTCACACACACAATCAACTATTATCACGACCACACGACAGCTTATCTTTAACAACAGACACCCACACAAACACACAAACACATCGGAGGAAGAAGTATACACACACACACTAATTGACAATAATATTAAAAGTAACAATAATAATAACTCCTAATATGGATCACTTACATTAAGCCTATAGACACATTATACATATTATACATAACATATATTAACACTACACACACACACACACACGCTACACACACAACACTAATCATCACACACATCATATACAATACACACACAGTATTTATAACTATCACACGCAGATATTATACTTAAACGACATATCACTATTCCAATAATCTATCAATCTACTGTCTAGATTTTAATACTACCTAACATACATGTCATAACGTACATAATTCTAATAATTATTTAATAAACATTTTATTACAATCTAAAAGACTTAACAGGCTCATATATTATATTATCAATTCAAATATAACTAAAATTATTTCAAAGTTTCTAAAACTTATATAAATAAAATCAATATAATTATCATTTGAACAAAGAAATTATTATTAACTGTTAATACTTATAATTTGATTTATAATAATTTATAATAACTTTATCAAGTAATTTTAATAATAACTTTTACTAAAAATTTTATGAAATTAATTATTAAAAAACAAATAATTTAACGTTAGATTTCAGAATCAATAAATCAGTTAATCAGTAAGGTCAGCCCCTAGGCACCCCTATCTTTGCACCAAGCCTTCTGCCGCGTTAATGTTCTTATTGACTACGCTTTATACACCATCTTCTACTCATTGTAAATAAGTACTAAAAAATTAAGCTTCTGACCTCTAGCTAACATAACATTTATTTTATTAAAAATCTTTTTAAAAGCTTCATATTATTTAAAAATAAACAATTATTGCACGTACATGATTACTTTTTCCGATTTTCTAAAATAAAATATATAAAATATTTCAAAGTTTTTTAAATAATTCGGATTTTCTTTTATTATTATTCATTATTTATTATCTATGTACATTGGCAATCAACACGAGAAAAACACAACAACCCGCACTCCTTACAGATACGAAACTGAACCCTCTAAAGATGTAAAATGGTGAAATAAACTATACTTCAGGCCATATACTAAAGATAGAATGATATATATCACTTTGATATAACTCTGAAGAGAACGATCTGTAGTAGTGCCTCAAATATCACAAAGTTCCAACAATAATCCATAACTTGACCTATTCATGTAAATAAGAAAAATGTGAGTATGCGTCATCAATCTACGTTAGGCCTAACAATAGTCATACCCAATCTATCAGTAGATCTTATTATATTTTAGGATGATTTAAAGCCTAAATTTTAAGATTCAAATTACAAACATTTTATCTTATAATAGACAAGATCTGAGAATCAATGTTATTATAATAATTTATATAAATATAATTTCAAACTGAAAACTAATGCTGGATCAGGATAAGATCATTTAAACAGGTAGTAAAGATAATGTTATTATACCTTTACTGTGAGTAATATTATGGACACGTCGATATAAGTAATCCTATACTCTATAAGCCTCGTATGTGATGGATACCGAGAATTAATTATCGACTTTTAGTTATAATAAGAATATAGATAACAGATTTTTTTCATATCCTGAACACTGGTGCATCGTTTATATTAAACTATCTTAACATATAATACATGTAAAAAAAGACTTAGAAATGTAAAAATAAGGATATAAATAAACTATATATAAAATTAAATCAAATATAATCAGTCAATCTCGTACGATGCGCGCAATTTGTACAACGATGAATATGTATCTAAAATATTAATCGTTTATACATATAAGAGAACCGAATACATTGACCTGGAATGTTCCAATTGTTAATGTAAAAAAGAAAAAAAAACAAAATATATCCTCAAATAAAACCTTAAGAAAAGAATACCATTTGAATCTGAAAATTTCACCATAAAAATGTTAAAAAAAAAAAAAAAAAAAAAAAATATTGTTAATAAATCCTATAGTATGAATTATTTGCGTAAAGGAGATAATGTATAAGCACTAACTAAATAAATCATTATATCTAAATTTAATCAAATATATAAACCAATATCATACTCCTTAAAATACTATAGTACTATCATATAATAGTAATAAACTTATTATATCAAGGCGTAAAAATGCCGATACCGGTATCTTACATATTGATTTTCTAATAAGGTTCACATTCAATATTGAAAGCTAATATAGTTAATATTCTAATCACTCGCCATAACATTTTAACTAATGTTTATGTATTATTTTATATTTAAAATATCTCAAAATCTATTGACAAATGCCTATCATAATATAATCAATATATCGATAGACTCTAGATTCGCTGTCTCATGATCTACATTGGTTGAAAAATGTGTTTTGATGGTACTAATATTATCTTTAGTAAAATTATACAGCATTGTATGCAGTTAGAATCTATTGATCATAAGGTTGCTGCAAATTAGCTTTATCTTGAAAAATGCTAAACTTCAAGTGAACATCATAAAATTGGCTTTATATTGATAAAGTCAATTTCATTATGCTCACTTGAGGTTTAGCATTTTTCAATATCTGAATATTCAGGTATCCACCATTCCTGTTTATCAGCAAATGTTTTAACAACTAGACCGCTTATCGTACGCTCTACGTTACCTATATTCAATATCTGCGCTAAGGCCTTGAAATGTTAGAATCTCAAATGATGTAAGAGTTCCAAAATACTCCTGTTTCATTATTTATCCTACCCAATAATCTAAATAACTTCCATAACTGATTATTGTTTCTGATGTTATTAAAATGATAGACGTAAGTTGCTTATCGCTGGTTTCTTCGCACAGGCTAATAACTGTTTCGCTCCAGTTTAAAGCTGAGCTTGGTATTAAAGATTCTGTTAAGCCAACTCTCAGTGTGATTACATATACAAAGTATATTTCATCTGGACTCACGAAAATACGCTTGCGGTATTATAACAGCGGCTGATTGCGAGTAAGCACACTTGAAAAAAATTCAATCCACGGCGTTTCTTTTATATAAGAGAATGAAACCCTACTTTCCTGCGGATTTGATTTCCCACTGGATAATGTCTTGTATTGGGGTATACATGTTAATGTGGTTCATGATATACACTTAGTGACAATAGAACACTTTTATTACAAACCAGCAAAGAACTTGTGCACCGCTTAAGAGCAAAAACGAGTATGATTTTAAAAATGAGTTTGGATCTAAAACGCTCTTCCTCCAATATAATTTTCATTCCAATCACAGATAAGGTTCAGGATAGAAAAAACTGTTTTTACATACGTAAAACCAAAAAAGCGATTAAAATAATTCTCGACCAATCACAACGAGGTCATATAGAGATAAGGATTACTCCGGCCACTCACAAGAAAGGTAAACATTTCCTTCTTACCTGATTAAAAGATCTTACCGACCAAGCATGTTTCAGTTTGAAATTATTATTTATTAAATTTGGAATCAGTCATTGGTTCGCAATTCAGGGCTATACTGAAATTACCTTTCAAGTTCTTAGTAGGCTTAAATCAGCCTGGATACAAAAAAGGCTTTCATCCTAAATTTAAGACTAAATTAGCCCTAACGTAGTTATTGCACCACATTTTACAGAAAAAAGGTCAGTTTTTGAAATATATTTTGACCTGGAATTAGGTCTAAATTCGCCCCGGGATACAAAAAGATTATCCTAATTTTAGGGCTGAAGTAGTTATTTCAACACATTTTATAGAGAGAGACGAGTTCAGTTTCGTATCTGTAAAGAGTGCGCGCGTTGTTGTGTTTTTCTCGTGATGGATTGAAAATTGTACAATAGATAATAATAATAATAATAATAAAGAAAAATCGAATTATTTAAAAAAACTTTGAAATATTTTAGTTAAACATTGAAGCGAATAATATAAATGTAGTGAATAATTGTTATTTTTAAATAAGAACTTAAAAGATTTTAATAAAATAAATTGTTATGTAGCAGAGCAGAACTTACTTTTATTACTTATTTACATGGCTTAAAAGATGATTGTAAGCAGTAAGTCAATAGAACATAACGCAGACATAGCTTGGTGCAGAGGGGTGCTAGGGGAGCTGACCTTACTGATTTACTGATTTATTGCTTTAAGGTACGTAAAATATACGTTTTTAAATAAAATTTCATAAAATTTTAGTAAAAGTTTTTTTAAAACTTGATAGTTATAAAAATTTATAAACAAAAAAGTATTAACAGTTAATAAATAAATTCTTTGTTCAAAAGATAATGATTGATTTATTATAGAAGTTTTAAGAGAGAAACTTTGAAATAATTTTAGTTATATTTTGAATGAGTAATAATAAATGGTACGTGTTTAATTAAAACATAAAATGTTTTAATAAATTATACGTTATATGTGTAAGTAAATCTGCGTGGGTAAGTTAAATCTGTGTGTGAGTTGTAAGTAAATCTGCGTGTGTAAGTTAATTCTGTGTGTAGTTGTGTGTGTGGTGTGTGTGTGTGTGCGTGTGTGTGTGTGTGTGTATAAGTGTAAATGTAAGTTGGGGGGTTTTTTTTTCCTATTGGCCGGGGGGCTAAATGTAAGTGTTCATAGAATCGAATGTGTGTATGAAGTAGTCATAGTGAATGTGTATGTATAAGGTGTAGGTGTTGTGTGTGTGTGTGTGTGTGTGTGTGTGTGTGTGTTCGTGTGTTTACGAAAGCTGTATAAGTGTAAATGTAAGTGTCTATGGGTAAATGTAAGTGGCATACGTGAATGTGTGTATAAGTGTCATTAGTGTAAGTGTGTATCAAGCTGTCATAGTGAATGTGTGCTTAAATAATTAATAATAACAATAGGCATGAAATAAATAACACTAAGTATAAATAATAAAAATAAAAATAAATAATAAAAATAATAAATAATATAATAAAAATAAAATAAATAAAAAAATAATTATAAAAATAAATAAAATAATAATAAAAAAAATAAAAAAGTATAAACCAAAATAAAAAACATAATGTTAATACAATATATGAGTTAAAAACAGTAAAGCAGAAAGTTAAAACAGTAAAGCAGAAAGTTAAAGCAGTAAGCAGAAAGTTAAAGCAGTAAAGCAGGAAAGTAGAAAGCTAAAACAAAAGCATACTAAATTCCTTGGTGCTATGTAGCATCTCTATTGATTTTACTGGGATTTTAAAAACTGACTTTAAGGTATGTAACTGTTAATAAAAATATCTTTTACG
>JABUQX010062669.1:0-45000 GCA_015478945.1 Trachelipus rathkii | reverse complement strand
GTGCCAAGTGAGTGCCACATAGTGCCAACTGAGTGCCACTTTTTTCAAGCCTTTTCTAGCCTTCCCTGAGCCTAGAATAGCCCTAATATGGGTGTCTACCCCTAGGTAATAAGGTATGAGGAACCGAATGGTGTACATTACAATCTGCTAGAATGCTTCCTACTATGAGTTAGTATTTTTCTAACACTTATAGCATGACAGAAAATATATCTAAAGAGTTACACAGTTGAGACAGTGACCGCAAACGTTTCAGAGTCCGCGTCCGCAGGTCAGCCCCGTCGCGAAACCGCCGCGTGCGCCTTTAGGCGCAATATTACCGCCGCCGCGTGCGCCCGCAGGCGCAATATTTCCGCGTAACCGCCGCCGCGTGCGCCCGCAGGCGCCATATCCCCGCGTAACCGCCGCCGCGTGCGCCCGCAGGCGCAAAATTCCCGCGTGAACGAAAAATATGATGTCAATGTAAACTATTCAAAGAATTTCGTTTCAAATATACTATGAGTCATTCATTTTTCACTACAATTGTACGAAATTTTATTAAAAACATATACTTTACACACCTTAAAGCAGTAAATCAGTAAATCAATAGAGGTGTTATTACCTAACACCTAGGGGATTAGTATGCTTTTGTTTTACTGCTTTACTGCTTTAACTTTCTGCTTTACTGCTTTAACTTTCTGCTTTACTGCTTTAACTTTCTGCTTTACTGCTTTAACTTTCTGCTTTACTGCTTTAACTTTCTGCTTTACTGTTTTAACTCATATATTTATTAACATTATGTTTTCTTTTATATTTTTTATTTTTGTTTTATTACTTTTTATTTATTATTTCTATTTTTATTTTTGTTTTTATTTGTAATGTAAGAATAAAAACACACAGAGTTTCTGTTATATAAACATTTTATTTTAATAAAATTGTACGAAATTTTATTAAAACCATGTACTTTACTGCTTTACAGCTTTAATTAATCTCATTATTCATTATTCACTTAACGAGTATGGATGTGGAGAAATTTACGTTCCGAAGTCCGGCTACATGTCTTGTAGCTGGACCTACAGGATGTGGTAAAACCTTTCTATTATTAAATATTTTAAAGGAAATGGAGATTTTTGAGCAAACCCCTGTAAAAATAATATGGTGTTATAATGTTTATCAGGAAAAATTTAAAGAATATAAAGATGTGATTCAATTTCATGAAGGCATATACGATATTAGATCGCTGGACAATATACATGGACACAAAATTATTGTATTAGATGATTTAATGCACAAATTGAATTTGGAAATAGCAGAAGCGTTCACAGTTTATTCTCACCATCTAAATATCTCTGTGTTTTTCATAACGCAGAATATTTTTCATCAAAGCAAGCATATGCGAAGTGTTTCTTTAAACACACAGTATTTGCTGTTGTTTGGTCAGAGAAGAGACATGAGTCAAATTAATGTATTGGCAACTCAAATGTTTCCCCTTCAAAGGAAAGAGTTCTTAAAAGTATATAAAGAGGTTACTTCGATCCCTCACGGTTATTTGATGTGTGAACTTCACCCCAAAAACACGCACAGAGTGTTGCTCCGTACCAACATTCTTCCCTATGAGATAGAAACTGTATACATACCTGAATAATGAGTGCTCTAGTTGCAAAGTATTTACCTCTTATAAAAAAATTTAAAAAGCTGAAACCATCTGAAAAACGTAAACTAATTAGTGAGGATGAGAAATTCATCCAGTGTGTATGTGAAGTCTGTTTAAATCTTATAAAAGGAAATGTTCCTTTAAACAAACCTCAGAAGGTAAAGCTACGCCGTTATAGAAACATCATTAAAAAACTCTCCCTCAACATAAAAAATCTGAAAAATAAAAAGAAGTTACTACAGAGAGGAGGAGGGGTATTCCTACCATTACTCTTCTCCGTTATAGCTCCACTGATATCTAAGTGGTTTCCCCATAATGAAGAAGGTTGCTGTACTTCCATATAATGAGTATGAGAAAATGAAGTATAATAATACAGCATCTGTACAGAATTCAGTTCCTCAGATTCATCATTCACAACCTCAATATGGCCAGTTATTGCCACACCTTGCGCAAAATCCACAATCACAGTTTCATCATTCACTACCCCCATATACGCAGATATTACAACCCAATGCATTGCCATACAAACCTCTTCACATCGGCAAACACAAAGCTGCACCAACAGAATCGCTTATACTTGTGACGATTTTCATTAGGGCTTTTCAGCAGTCTCTACCTCATAGCTTATATGATCCTAAAGTTGAACAGATAACCAAATATGAGAAAGAAGTGTACAGAATATTAAATTCAGACATTAACATCCATGAGAAACGCCTCTTATACCAAGATGCCATACAAAAATTGATAGATCTTAAAGACATGCACCTACATCCATCCCTACGTATCCCGCTAGCCGATAATGTAGATATTCCTAATGAAGTAAAACTTGAAGTGAAAAATGAAGATAAATTTAAAAATATCCTAGAGGAGAGCTTACCTATTAGAGTGCGTAAATCAGGAATAGCTTTATATAATATTTTAAAAGACCAATTAACTTTGAATGAAGCGGGACAGATCGTAATTGATGATGAAATAGTTAAAGGATCAAATATTGTGGATTTGATAGCTGATCTCTCACGTAACTGGAAGAAAGGCCCTGTAAAAGGATGGAATGATATCAAACAAGAACTTCAGACTATTAATTTTCCCAGAAGTTTAATCTTAAATACAACGCGATTAGCAGACTTAGATAATATCCCCGTTACGCCAAGACCTGATTCAAGTCCATCAGGCACTTCTTACGCATCAGATAAATTTAAACGTGTTACCAGAGGACGAACAAGAAAAACACCTTATAATAGACATAGTTGGATTAAATCGTAATTATGTATTATCACATATTTATTTAGTTGTAATGTTTGTGTATAAATAAATGTTATTTTAAATCTTTTTCTTTTTCTTTATCCCTTGTGACCTAATATCACATTTTTTGGACAAATATATATTATATATATATACTATATATAATATATATATATATATATTAATTATATATATATATATATATATATATATATATATATATATATATATATATATATATATATATATATATATATATATATATATATATATATATATATATATATATATATATATATATATAGCGCCTCCGTGTAGGGTCATCCCCTGTCGTTTGCAATGCTTCTCCACAGGACCCTCTCTTCGTACAGTCGATGTTCCTCCACCTGATCCAGCGTCCATCCCCTCTTCGCCATAGCCGCCGCCACTCCATCCTTCCATCTTTTCCTTGGTCGTCCCGCCGGTCTTCTACCTGCAGGCTGCCATGCATAAAATCTGGCTGGGTATCTATCTTCATCCATCCTTCTGATGTGTCCATACCATCTCAGTTGTTGTCTCTCGATCAAATCCTCCACCGCCTCGACCCCCAACTCATCTCTTATCTCAGTATTCCTTCTTCTCTCTCTTCTGGTCACCCCCACTATCAACCTCAACACCCTCATCTCCGCCGCCACGATCTTACTCCTTGTTCTAGTTGTAAGTGTCCACGACTCCGACCCAAACAAAAGTACCGGTCTCAGAATCGTGGTATAAATAAGTGTTTTAACCTGTCTCGTCACATGTCTGTTTCTCAGCAAGGGATACAACTGACCAACTCCTCTAGAGTAGTTCATTATTCTTTCCTCTATTTCACCCTCCATCATTCCACTGCTGTTTACCGTAACTCCCAAATACTTAAAGTTCCTCGCATCTTTTATTCTTTCCCCACCGATCTCTATGTTTAAGTTCTCTCCCTCCCTAGCTATCTTCATCACTTCAGTCTTTCTCATATTCATCTTCAATCCCCTCCGTCGCAGCACCTCCTCCCATCTGATCAGTACTCTCTGTAACGTCTCCCTGTCTCTTGCAACCAGAGCAATATCGTCCGCATATGCCATTACAACAATCTCCTCCTCCTCTACACCAATCTCTCGCATACACTTGTCCATATACAGGATGAACAACAATGGTGACAACACTCCTCCCTGTCTAACACCTGTCTTCACTCCAAACCACTGTCCTATCCCATACGCTGTCCTGACGGCACTTTCACTTACTGTGTAAAGTCCCCTTATCACTCTAATCAACTTGGGTTCTATCTGGTAGTAACGATCCTCGAGTGTCTCCCAAAGTTTTACCCTAGGTACACTGTCAAATGCCTTCTCTAAATCCACAAAAGCCATATACATTTCCTTATCCCACTCCCAGCTCTTCTCTATCATCATCTTCAGAGAAAATATCAGATCCGCGGTACCTCGTCCGGGCCTGAATCCATACTGTGCTTCATTCAGCTTGTCTTCGACTCCCGTCCTGAGCCTTTTCTCCAATATCCTTTCATATAACTTCATGGCATGCGGCAGCAACGATATGCCCCTATAATTTGAACAGTCGCCCCTATCTCCCTTTTTGAACACCGGGCATACTATCGCCCTGCCCCACTCCGCAGGTACTCTCTCCACTCTCCAGAAATCATTAAACATCTTCAACATCCATCGCATGACCTCCTCACATCGCATAATCTCCACCGGCAGCCCATCACATCCTGGACTCTTCCCATTTTTCATATTCCCCATTGCCATCTCCAACTCTTCCATTGTTATCGCACCCTCATCCACGTTTATTCGGAGCTGTTCCTCTCTGCGTTCCGGAAGGTTCTCTTCTCCTTCCTCCTGATTATATAACTCTGAAAAGTACTCTCCCCACCTGTCGCTGATCTCATCAGGGTCCACTCTCAGCCTACCCGCCTTATCCTTTACTGAGTGTGCAACAGTCGACTTCTGTCCTCGTAGGTTTTTTGCCATGTTATATAATAATTACTTAGTTCCACCCATATCCTGTCTCAGTTGTTCACCGATCCTCTCCCACGCTTGCTCCATCGCTCTCATTTTTATGGTCTCAGCCTCATTTCTATATACCACATATTCCGCTCTTGTCTCAGGGGATCTTCTTTTCATCCACGCTCTAAACCTTTTATTTTTTTTCCTTTACTGCACGTGCAAATTCATCTGTCCACCACGCAGTCTTTTTCTTTCTGGAACCCGTTCTTTTTACCCCCAGCGTATCTCTCGCACATGTTATCATTTTTTCTTTAAAATACTCCCACTCTCCTTCTACATCTACAACATTCTCTTCTTCCTCTGGTATAATATCACGGACTCTTTCTACAAAAACCCTTTTCACTTCATCCTCCTTTAATCTCTCCACTGCTATCCTCTCTCTCGTTACCATCTTCGTTGGTAACGGGGTTTTGAGATTTAATATCCCCACCACCAAACGATGGTCCGAATCAAGCGACACTGATGGTATACTTTTTACGTCTCTTACCACCTTCCTGTTGTTAATTAGTATAAGGTCAATCATCGACTTATCCGTGTAATCCTCAACAATACTATTCCACCTGTACCAGGTCCATTTATGCGAGTCCCTATGCGCAAAGTATGTATTCATCACTGCCAACCTATTGCTTACCGCAAAATCCAACAACCTCTCCCCCTCCGCGTTTCTTTCTCCTATTCCAAACGCCCCCATTGCTATCTCGGTACCTATTCTCTCCCTTCCTATGTGCGCATTCAAGTCCCCCATGACAATTTTCACTTCAGTATTCATTCCGTCATACACATTTTGCAACTGTTCATAAAAAAACATTCTTTTCTTCCTGTGGTCTTCCTTGGTGTGGTGCATAAACCTGTATTATGCCCACACGTCTCCTTTTCAGCCTCAGTGCTATAGCAATTATTCTTTCATTTTTGAAAACTATGTCCTCTACTCTATCTGCCAAATCCGGGGTCAGGAACAATGCCACCCCATACTTTCTCTCCTCATCTCTCCCTTTGTATATCAGTTGGTAATCATCATGTATTCTCCTCCTCCCCTCACCCTTCATCCTCGTCTCGCAGACACCAAGAACATCCAGTGTCCTCTCCTTCATCATACCCACAACCTCCTCCTCCTTTCCCTCCATTGTACTAGCATTAATAGTTCCTATACGGAACTTATCCTTGTGTAGTCGAGTTCGTAGTCCATTTTCATGCCTGGTCAACAACCGAAAAGATCCGTCCTGGTTCCGAGGCATCACAAGCGCGTCTTGAGCCACAACAATCCACCGCCGGCTGGCTAGGCCTGTCGCGGCTTCTTTTTCTGGACTGGTATTTGGTCTCTTCCCGGACATGTATAGCCCCCCAATTGGGTTACAGAGCTCTCTCCACAGTCTCCAGGCACATGTCCAGTCAAATTAAGCCACAGCACCACTACAAGGTAACCAGCCCATTATCATGGTAGATGGAGCTCCATGATCGCCGTGGAATATATATATATATATATATATATATATATATATATATATATATATATATATATATATATATATATATATATATATTATATATATATATATATATATATATATATATTATATATATATATATAAGATTAAGCCCGCTTACACGTGTGTCAGTAGACAACATGGATTCGAAGGAGGTAGTTGATAAGTATTACTTCAATCTGAGGGAGCCAAATAGTTTTGGGGGATTCACTAGGTTTGCTTTAAGGAATCCTAATATTGAGAAAAAAAGAGTTAAAAGCATATTTGGAGGGTGAAGAGGCATTTACTCTACATAAACCTGTAAGAAAAAAATTTCCTACACGGAAAACCATATCTCCGCAGCTCGATAGCATATGGCAGTTAGATTTATCGGAAATGATTAAATACAGCTCTTATAATGAAGGTTTTCAATATATACTTTTTACAATTGACGTATACTCTAGATACTTGTGGTTGAAGCCGATAAAAGATAAAAGATCAGCTACAGTCGCCGATGCTGTACTTGAAATTATAGAGGACGAGCGGAGAACACCTAAATCATTTTGGACAGATTCAGGAATGGAATTCAAGGGGCGAGAGTTTCAGGAGATGCTCTGGGAGTATGGTATAAGCTATTACAATACATTTTCCGTAAACAAAGCGGCAATAGTTGAAAGAGTCCAGCGTACTATTAAAGAACGCATGCATAGGTATTTTACTAAAATGAATACTTTTAAATATATTGATATACTGGACGATCTGGCTTATTCTTATAACAGGTCTTACCATAGAACTATAAAGTCAACTCCTTTAGAAATGTCAAAAACTAGAGGACGTATGGCGCATATGGGTGAAAAAGAAAACAAAATAAAAGATAATTCAGGAATAAAGGTAAACGATTATGTAAGAGTTTCTCGAACAGAAGAAAGGTTTAGAAAAGGATATGAATCCGGTTGGACTACGGAAGTTTTTAAAGTTCACAATATCCGAACATTCAGTCGTGATAGTTTAAAGTTATATTATCTGGAAGATTTAAATGGTGAAAAAATAAAAGGCGGATTTTATAAACAGGAAATACAAAAAGTAAGGTTCAATCCTGTAACTCATGAATATAAAATTGAAAAAATATTAGCTACGAGAGGTAAAGGAAAAAATAAGCAGTTACTTGTGAAATGGAGGGGATATCCTGCCAAGTTTAATACTTATATAAAAGCAAGTGAAGTTAAGAATCATTAATCAGTTGTCATTATAATCATGGAGAGTGTAGATCACTTTTATATAACTCTGCCTTCTTCAGCCTCCTTGGATTTACATCCTGATAATAAACTCTCGGATTTTACAACTGTGCTAATGAATCCTATACAGCTTGAAAGAGAGGCATACGAAGTAGGATTATGTGAAATGATATTAAATACGGACATAGAAAATTTACCTCACAATCTATTCTGGATGGGGGTGTACAGAAGTGTAGAATGTGTTGAAACTATATTACAAGTGGAGGATACTCGTTATCTGAAAAGGACTACAATTGCCAAAAAGATGAATACGACAACATTTGCTACAAAAGAATACTTCTTTGAAGAATTTACTTTGCGGAGGTCATATTTTAAATCGGTGCCTGCTATTTTTAGTCATTTAAACGTTCTCTTTGATATGAGTATTATGTGTAAGGACTTGGTATACAAAACTGAAATGCGTACCTATGAAGATAAAGTAATAATATCTTTAAGTTCAAAGGTAAATGTAAACCTACGAGACCGGGACATGTTTTTTCTCGAACGATCACCATGGCAGCGTAAACATATTCGTAGACGTGATGCTGAGTTGGATATACTTCATGATATCCCTACTATGTTGAAGAGGGTTATACTATCTGTGGAGAATAACCGCATGACTCCACATGAACTAAAAGATGAAGCAGATCGAGTACTGCATTATACATGTACCCCATCCGAGATGCTCAATCATCCAGGTATGGCTTATGTATATACAAATATAATTGATCATCAATATGTAGGTAATACTAAAGCTCCTTTATTAAGAGTAGTATATTTTCCCAAAGAGAGTAAAGTTATAACATTCCCTAATGTTCATTATCTACCTCTGAATAGATCAAATTTTGACTCTGTACGCGTGCATATAAAAGATGTAGAAGGAAATCCTTTTCCCTTTACATACGGTGCATTGTTATGCAAAGTTCATATTAGAAAGAAACAGATGCAGTAATTACAGCATAATGGAATATATAAGAGGTGTAGTCAGATATATTTTTCATTCATTAACATACTCTCACAGTGTAAAGATAGTATAAGAAAGATACTCCTGTAATAATGGACGAAGAAAGGGTATTCAGGGGAACAAAAATGCAGAGGGGGTATGGCCTTGGTGGATTTTTTGCCAAGCTATGGAGAAGTGCAAGGCCTCTGCTCAGGAAAGGCGGGGAATATATAGGTAAAAAAGCTATAAGAACAGGTTTGCATACTATTCAAGATATTGCTGCAGGAAATAATCCTCGTACAGCATTAAAAAGACGTATAGCCGATGTTTCAGATGAGATGTTGGATGATGTTAAGCGTAAAATAAGACGTAAAATGTCAGGACAAGGTCGAGGGATCAAGAAGATTGTCATAAAGAAAAAGACTAAGCGGAAAAAACCTCTAAAGAAAAAATGTATTGATGTATTTGCTATTTAATTACTAACTGATAACTTTTTTACGATGTGTGTATATAAGTAAGGTTTTTCATGAAAATGTTCATTATACGGCCAGAGCTCGCACATGCAAGATGCATTTCCTTCATCCTTCTAGTCCTGATTGCTGTAAGAGTGAATTGGATCTCTTCTCAATGAACCCTACACAGATTAGCGTTAGCGAGTCCAACTTTATCAGTATTAATCCTCTGCATTCAATTACCAATACAGATGTTCCTCTAGAGTTCAATATTCCAGGCACTTCTGATCAATACCTAGACCCCTCTAATGTGTTTTTATATGTAAAAACGAAATTGACAAAACCTGATGGTACAGATCTTCCTACGGGTGATGACCATATAGTATATACAGAATCAAATTTCCTGTATACATGTTTCTCCCAGGTTGAAGTCTATCTTAACGGAACTTCACTAGGTGCATCAGCGGCTAATTATCCTTATAGAAGCTATATAGAACATTTGTTAAATTATTCAGACGATGCTAAACAATCTCATCTCAAATCATGTGGTTTTTACAGTTTCAAAGATGAAGCTGCACATATAGATAAAGCAGCTAAAGTCATAAATAATACTTATGAATTTTACGGTCGATTAAATGGCGATATCTTCTCTCAAGAAAGACTCATTCTACCATCTGTAGATACTAGAATCATTTTATCACGGTCAAATCCTAAATTTGCTCTTAAAATAAAAAGTAAACCTGCTGTTACAGCTGTATGTCCAGAACCTGTTTTCAAACTGTTGGAGGCTTATCTCTATGTCAGAAAAGTGAAATTATCACCACAGCGTCATTTGGAAATTGAAAATTCGCTTTTGAATACTACAGCAAAGTACCCTATTAAGAGAGTTGAAACCAAGATATTTAATTTCACTCAAGGATTATCGAGTATCAATATCCCTAACATTGTGAACGGAAATTTACCACAGAAAGTAATAATAGGGATTGTGGAACATGAAGCCTACTCCGGGAATTATAAAAAGTCACCCTATAAATTCACACCTTTCGGACTTAGGGGTATCAGTTTACATGTGAATGGACTGCCTCACGGACGTGATTATGAAATGTTATACAACGGAGACCTATCTCTCTGTACTCGACCTTTTTACGACTTAATAGCCAATACTGTATCATGTAATGATAGTGGGACAGGCTTAAATCTTGAAGAATACGCAAAGAATAGTAATTTATACGCCTATGATCTTACTGCAGACCTTTCAGCTTGTAACGCCTATCATTTAAACATTTTGAGAAAGGGTACCCTAGGACTAAGTCTCTCTTTTGGTTCGACTCTACAATCACCCATCACTGTAGTGGTCTATCTTGAGCATCCTCAACTCATTGAAATTGACCGAGTACGCAACGTACTTTTGAATTATTAAAGATGAATGAAGAGGAAATAAAATCGGTGTTTAAAAATGAACCTCGCTTTTTAGGAGTGTTTGCTATTAACGAAATAAACTCTGTAAAGTTGGAGAAGGATACCTGCTTCATATTCAATACATTGCCTCGTCACATCACCTCAACAGGACATTGGATTTCCGTTTATAGAGCAAAAAACGATACTGTTCACATAATTGATTCTTTGAACTTAAAATTTATATTGAATAATCATTATATTACCTTATTTTTAAAATATAATAATGTAAGCTGTGTAAAAACTATGTCTTACCCTGTTCAACCCTTATATTCCAATTTATGTGGAGTCTATTGTATTTATTTCATTATATGTTTTTTAAATAATGTATGTTTTAATAAACTTGTAAATATATTTGATGCTAAAAATTTGTATGTCAATGATTTTATAGTTTCTGATTATGTAATAAATGCTTTAAAATGAAAAAACGCGATTTTACTTCCCTTAAAACTCGTATATATAAAAAGGTTTTAATAAAATTTCGTACAATTTTATTAAAATAAAATGTTTATATAACAGAAACTCTGTGTGTTTTTATTCTTACATTACAAATTAAAACAAAAATAAAAAATAGAAATAATAAAATAAAAAGTAATAAAAAAAAATAAAAAATATAAAAGAAAACATAATGTTAATAAATATATGAGTTAAAACAGTAAAGCAGAAAGTTAAAGCAGTAAAGCAGAAAGTTAAAGCAGTAAAGCAGAAAGTTAAAGCAGTAAAGCAGAAAGTTAAAGCAGTAAAGCAGAAAGTTAAAGCAGTAAAGCAGTAAAACAAAAGCATACTAATCCCCTAGGTGTTAGGTAATAACACCTCTATTGATTTACTGATTTACTGCTTTAAGGTGTGTAAAGTATATGTTTTTAATAAAATTTCGTACAATTGTAGTGAAAAATGAATGACTCATAGTATATTTGAAACGAAATTCTTTGAATAGTTTACATTGACATCATATTTTTCGTTCACGCGGGAATTTTGCGCCTGCGGGCGCACGCGGCGGCGGTTACGCGGGGATATGGCGCCTGCGGGCGCACGCGGCGGCGGTTACGCGGAAATATTGCGCCTGCGGGCGCACGCGGCGGCGGTAATATTGCGCCTAAAGGCGCACGCGGCGGTTTCGCGACGGGGCTGACCTGCGGACGCGGACTCTGAAACGTTTGCGGTCACTGTCTCAACTGTGTAACTCTTTAGATATATATTCTGTCATGCTATAAGTGTTATAAAAATACTAACTCGTAGTAGGAAGCATTCTAGCAGATTGTAATGTACACCATTCGGTTCCTCATACCTTATTACCTAGGGTAGGGAACACCCATATTAGGCATTCTAGGCTCAGGGGAGGCTAGGTAAAAGGCTTGAAAAAAGTGGCACTCAGGTGGCACTATGTGGCACTCACTTGGCACTATGTGGCACTCACTTGGCACTCATGGCACTTCATTGGCACTCATTGGCACTCATTGGCACTCACTTGGCACTCACTTGGCACTCACTGGCACTCATAAGAATAATCATAGAACATAATAGAACTTCCCTAGTACTCTTACGATGATTGGGGAACCATCAAAGCCATAGTTAGCGGGCGTCAAAATTGGACCCATGGTATACGGGCAGGGTCAAGGGCTGAAAATATCATGGCAAAAAACAGTTAAAGACATCAAAAAAGGGGCTAAGTCCCTAAAGGAAGGACAAAAAATTTCCGTGGGTCAAAATTGACCTATAGGACGACCAAAGGGTTGCAGCTGTAAATGTAAGTGTAAGGTGAATGTTGTGTATAAGGTCATAGTGAATTGTGTATAAAGTGTGTGTGTGTATTAAGTGAAGTGTGTATGTGTGTGTGTGGTTGATGTGTGTGTGTGTATTAAGTGTAAGTTGTAAGTGTGTGTGTGTGTTGTGTGTGTGTGTCGTGTGTGTGTGTGTGTGTGGATGTTGTGTGTAGGTGTTCAATTAGGATAGATCCACCATACATGCGTTTCAAGTTAGGAACGAAATATGTGACGTGGTGGGCCACGAGTGGGTAAAAAAATTAGCGTGGGCAAAAATGACCCAGGGTATATGGCAAGGTCAAGGCCGAAATATCATTGGTCAAACAAGGTAAAGACATCAAAAAGGGCTAAGCCCCTAAAGAAAGCCCTAAAATTACCGTGGGTCAAAATTGACCCATGAAGGACAAAAAATTAACGTGGTCCAAAATTGACCCATGGTATCTGTCAAACTTTGGAGCCATAGGGAAAGACAAAAAAGGTAAAGACATCAAAAAATAGGGCTAAGCCCCTAAATGGAAGATCAAAAAATTACCGTGGGCAAAAATTGACCCATGGTCGAAAAAATTAGGGGGCGTAAAATAGGGGGTAATACGTACAACGGTTGCTTACGCAAACCGTGTTTGGGCGCAAACCCGTTCTTCGAAGGGTTGCCAAAAATCAGGGTTGCCGAAAAAATTGGGGGTTGGCCAAAAATTAGGGTGCCAAAAAAATTACCGTGGGTTCAAAATGACCATGGTCGAAAAATTAGGGGGCATAAAATAGGGGGGCAATACGTACAACGGTTGCTTACGCAACCGTTTGGCGCAACCCTTCTTCGAAGGGGTGCCAAAAATTAGGGTTGGCCCAAAAATTAGGGTTCGCCAAAAAAAATTAGGCGTTTGCCAAAAAATTACCGTGGGTCAAAATGACCCATGGAAGGACCCAAGGTTTGTTCAAAAAAAGGTTTCAAGGCCAAAAAGGTGAAGTTCCAAAAATAAAGGTTCAAGGTCAGGTAAAAATTCACGAGCTCAAGAAAGGTCGCGGTCAGAAAAGGTCAAAAAAGGTCGCGGTCATTTTCGTGCAATATGTGTATCCTACTACTTGTACTTTCGTAACTGATGAAATGAATGTGAGAAGAGTTGGAGGTAGGGAGGAAACACTTTCGAAAATCTGCATAACATTGGCAGTAATGGAAAGATGTGATAGTGAATGGTGTGGGTCTTGATGTTGCAAGAAGGATTAGGATTTTGTTAGATGAGTCATTAGTAAGGAGAAGCTGATAGGTAAGTAAGAAAGTTGAAAGAATGGTAAATCTGCAGGTATAGATGAAATTACTGGTGAAATGATCAAGAACGGTGGCGAGATGGTGATTGATTGGATTTGGAAGTTGTGTTATACAAAGCGTTTATGGAGAGTATAGTTCCGATTGGATTGGAGGGAGAGCAATAACCCGTATCCTTATATAAGGTAAGAGGATAAGGATAACTGTGGAGGAATATAGGCGGAATTAGTTTTATGGGCAGTGTTTGTTGGGGAGATATATTGCTGGTATTTTGTCGAAAGAGTGCGTCAAGTAAACTGAAGGACTGAATGGTGAAGAACAACGGTGAGTTTTAGAAGTGGTTGAGATGTGTGGATTCAAAAACCTTTACATTGATAACAAATGATCGAGAATGAGGGAGAAAGAGAATAAATTGTATTTAGGACTTTTATTTGGATTTGCAAACCAGGTATATATAGGATTAATTGGGAAGTTATGACAGGTGTTAGTAAATATATGGTTGTGATGTTCTCTTGTTACTCAATTTGCTATGGGTGGCGTTATTGTGAAAAAATGTGTGAGAGGTGGGGGTGGCAAGGGGAGGGGGTGTTTGGAATGATGAAGAATGGAAGAGATGGAGGTGCCCTACCTATTATTTGCGGATTGATTTGCGTCTTGTGTGGGAATTTGAAAAAAGAGTTTGAGAGGGACATTGTAGAAAGATTTGGCAGCGGTGTGTTTAAAAAGAGATATTTGAAAGTTAAACGTTGAGAAAAGAGTAAGTTATGTTTGTGAGTTTGAGGACAGTCCTCAGTGGAAGTTTATGTTAGATGTTGAGCAGCTGCGAACAGGTGTCTGAGTTTAAATATTTAGGATATATGTTGGATGAAAAGGGAACGTATGATGCAGAGTGTAGTAGTGAAAGTTGTGAATGGCAGAAAGGTGGCTGGTGCAATTTAATCGTTGCTGGATGTAAAGGGACTAAGTCTTTAGTGCGCTAAGGTCTTACATGAGGTATGTTTTTTAATGCAGGTGGGGCATGATAATGTTGAAAGTTTAAATTTCACAAACCAATAAATTACCTAAGATACCGTAATTAATGTCATAGGCAAAAGCTAAAAGTAACGGAGTAACGCCACTCGTTATTTTCCTTTCAAAGAAACGGAATAACGATAACGGAAACTACTTTTTCCGAGTAACGAAGTAACGATAACGGAACTACTTTTTTTGAGTAACGAGGCACCTATCAGAGATATGTAGATCAAAATATAATATTTTTTTTATGTATATAATATCTATATATAACGAATATATTATATATATATATATATATATATATATATATATATATATATATATATATATATATATATATATATATATATATATATATATATATATATATAATATATATATATATATATATATATATATATACTATATAATATATATATGTATATATAATATATATATATATAATATTATATATATATATATATATATATATATACTATATATTATATATATAAAAAGATAATAAAGTTAGGTATTGAGATCTTAAAGTTGAGTAACGAGGCCTATATATATATATATATATATATATATATATATATCAACGTCAGATAGAACTTAAGCTTATTGATCTGCTTAATAATTCTTTTTGGTCCAATAAATAGCCTTTTATATTCGCTATTACAAATAAAGTTAAAACATTAAACTAATAAATTGCTTCATTACAACCCAATGAATAGCGAAGACATTAAAGCCTTTTTATATTAAGAAGCGAGTGACAGGCTATTATTCAAATATCCATTATTAATAAATTGCGCAGAAATATTGGATTCTTTATATATATTTGGATAACATTGCCTTAATTTCAAATTTTGATCGTAAATTTTATAACCTAAGCTTTATACGAAAATGCAAACCGTATCGGCGTCCTAAATACGCTCCATTAAGTCGTCTTACAGCTAAGATCCTTGAGTTATCTCAACAGAAGGGAACTTTTGTTACTTTTGTTAATTGGCTCATATGAGATCTTAGCAAATTATATCTTGAACAACTAATCAACTCAATCATAATAATTTTTCAATAAGTCAATGGAAATTTACTTCGCATTTCTATCTATAAATTGAACAATAAAATCCTCTTTAATATAATACAGTATTAAGGAGTACATATGCACAATAAAAGAAGCCACCAACTATAACAATTATACTAGCCAATTAAATAAAACATATAATTAATATAATATAATTATCTAATAAATAATAATAATTCAATAATATAAATCAATAATAATAAATTAAATCAAGGTAATTTTTAATAACAAATTTTTTTATTTATATCTCATATCATTAATTAAATAATTAAATATAATAATATAATAAATGAATATTTAAAATATAAATTATAATAAATTAATAATAATAATAATTAGATTAGATTATATATAATAATAATATAATTATAAATTAAATATATAAATAATTAATAATAATTATATTAACAATAATAATTAACTAATACTAATAATGCTATAATAATTATTAACTTAATAAGAATATTATCTAATTATAAATTTATATAAATATGTTAAATTATAATATAAATAAATATAATAATAATAACCACCTCTACGGAATAATACACCACAATGGTTTCGAAATCCTCAGCGAGATCCGGCATAGGTTACGGTGCGTAAGCTGCGTCTCTGCCTCATTTCCCAATGAACCAACCATCATCAAATCGATCCCTCCTGTACGTTACTGCTGCAGTCGGTCCCTCTATTAACAAGGTCCCTCGAAAGTTAAGGGGTGTCCTCACTCATTAATATCATGACGTCCCCGCGAGTGAAGAAGCCTCCTAATCATCCTGTGTCTCCTGTTCATGCAAGCCTCATGGCCTAAGATATGTTTCGACCAACATCAACATTTACCTGGTGATACGTAGTTCCCTTTTGATATCGTATTCTCATAAATGACTGCAACCAGAGTCACGGAAGTTTTCGCGTTTGAAGACCCAGCCGGTACTCCCGTGTCACTAAGTCTCTATTAAAGACTACAGTGCAGACGACAGAGCGAAAGCCGGCGCGGTCTTGTCGCTCCTTAGCTGCGCTGATGAAGGATTCCAAAACCTGCGGCGTCGCCTCATTTCGTTGGTCATTATCATTGGGAGTCTTCTGAGTATTTCGGTGGAGCCCTCACCAGTGACCTCATCTTGGGTTCTCTCAACACTACATTTTGCCCGCTGATACAGAGAGTGGGTGCCACTACTTCTTCTTAACAACATGAGTAGCCTTCCTTATCAACGGACATTAACATACATTAAGAACCCACCTTACCTCTTAAAAAGAAAATAAAAATGTTTATTAAAAGATGCACGCGATTAGTCGGAGAAGCTGATATGGTTGTCTCTTCATCAATATTATAGGCCATTGACGGCCTCCGGTGGTAGAGTTGGTGCCGTCACGTAATTGTCCTGTTTTGATGTACTTTCTTTTTTCTTCATAAATTTCTGCAACTTCCGCTTTCTTTACACTAGTTTTCACTTTGTTGAGCAACTCCTCTCCTCTTCTAAACTTATTTTATTCTTAACCAAAACTCAAGTGTTTGAGCTTTCTCACAGCTAACTTATATAAGTTCCCTTTTATTGTCTCTATTCTCAAGTTTCAGCCAAACGCTGCTGTTGCCCATAGGTGCGCAACGATGTTGTTTAAGCTAGGATTTCGATTCGGAGTCTCCCGAATTTTCTACTTAATAACTCAATCTATCCTGTCAATCTACCACTAAATTCATCTGTTCTGTATATCTGTCTCCTAACTTAACTGATTATTCTAAATTCATCGACTACTTAAAGTACAAATTAGAACACATTCTCTCTTCTTCACATTTCTCTGAAATCATCATTCTCAGTGATTTGTACATTCACCACCGCCAAGGACTTTCCTCTAATTCTCAAGATACATCTGATAAATTTCCCTACCCCTTCTCTAGGCAGATTGTCTCAAGCAGTTACTGCAGCTCCCTACTCTTATCTTTGATTGACTTGGTGATAAACCTAACATTCCAGAATTTTCTTAACTTTTAATTCTCCTTATTCTCTTAAACCCATTCCTTATCTGGGTTCCTACGATCACCTTCTTTTCTCTGTATCCTGTTATATCTTTTAAAGTCTTCCGAAGGAAATTCACTCGGCAACTGGGAGGAAACTTTTCTACCACTTTGGTGCTATTAACTGGTGGGACCTGGTGTCGTAATTCTTTGATTTCCCATGGAATGACAACTTCTTCCTTTGGAAGGTCCTTTGGAGTTTGGGGATGCATTGCCGAGGTAATTCTCTCTAGCACAGAGGAGTCAATTCCTCATCCTTTCCCATCAGCTAAACCAAACAAACCTTGGTTTAACTCTTGGTTTAACTTGGTTTAACTTGGTTTAACATGGACGCCGCCTTCAGGAATTACCATCTTCTTCAAACTCCAGAAACACACCACTTATATTTCATCCTTGAATCCTACAGATTTCATTCTCCGTGTCACTAAAAACATTTTCTTCGTAGAAAATGTAATAATCTCTCTGGTTCCTCTTCCTCTCGTTCTTTCTGACATTTTGCAAAAATGTTAATTATAACTTTTTTTCTTCCTCTTTCCCTCCTCACCGATCTTCAGAAGGTCCAACTGTCGTTTTACCTCCCGCTAAAGCTGAACTTTTCGCTCAAACATTTACTTTTACTTTCACCTTCGAAGATTCCGGTGCTATTCCTCCTTCTCCACCCTTCTCCAACGCATATATAACATAACTTTGGAATTTCACCTAAGGACGTTATTTCTGCTTTCTCTGGCTTAATACTAGGAATGTATATGGTCCTGGTGGTATTTCTCTTGTGGTTCTCAAAGCATATGCATCAGAGCTGGCACCCGGACTTGGTAAATCATTCCGCTCCCGTATATTTACTTCGACTATTCCTTCTTGCTGTAAACTTTCGCTCATTCAGTCTGTGCCGAAAAAGGGGATTCCTCTCACCCTTAAAGAGGGACCTATCTTAACCTCAAACTATTCGTTCCTATCGCTTCAATCGTCATGTTCTTCTAACTCTGTGAATTTTTGTTGTAATAAATATTTATAACATCTTCAATCTCTATCTTCGCCTTGAACACCAGTTTGGCTTTCTTAGAAACTTTCTACTGGTGAGTTTCTTTTTCTTATCTTGATTTTGGTCCTCTATCCCCTAAACAGTGATGAATATGTCAAAAGCCTTTTGATAGAGTGTTCTGACAATTGATTTTTAAATCTCCATCTCATCTTTCGGATTCTATTCTTGTTGATCTCTCTCTCTTTCTCTCTATTTCCTCTTCGGCCGATATATAACAGCGGTTGTAGAAGGCCACATGGTCATCCTTAAATCTATTAAATAATGAGTTCCTCAGGGCTCTGTCCTTTTCCATATCATTACATGATCTTCTCTCTATACTTCTTCACACTATTGCACTTCTAGCCAACGATTTCCCCCCCTCCCTTTCATACACTCATGTAAGCTTGTAAGTGTTTAACCCAACACCGTGTGACTCGACGCTAGAGAAGCGGCATATGGAGCGAACTTAAACATCCAACCTTCTCTCGAGTTAAAAAATTTCCTGGAGTATGCAAGAATATGGTGTTCGTCACTGCCTCAAAACTAATTTCATTCATCTATTTTTGTCTTATATAATTTTCCACTATTTTCCACACAATATACCTCTCGAAAACCAATAACTAATATCTTGCAACATGATACAAAACGCTATATTATATAATATTTTATATATATAATATTATATTATATATATTATATATAATATATATTATATATATATATATACTATATATATATATTATATTATATATATAACTCTTATAGTATATACTATATATACTATATTATATATATATTATATTATATATATATATATATATTATAATATATATTATACTATCATATATATCATTATATATATATATTATATATTAATATATATATATATATATATATATCGAGTGGAAAGAATTCCAGGTAGGGAAAAGTAATGTTTTTGGGATATAATACGGTATCGATTGGGTCTTTGTTTTCATAAATAAGATTTTGGTGTATATTAACTTAACAAAAACATTTGACTTTAGAGGGCAGTAAAGCGAAACCTACCTATTGGACTCGACGATTTGTAGTAAACACAACCTAACCTTATATTGATCGCCTATTCCTTAAATTTCGACCTAACTTACATGAATCAACTTTGCACGTACACTGTTCCCTTTTTTTTCGGGTACAGAATTTTATGCAACGTCAGAAGAACTATCCCAGAAGTAACTGTTGGTCTTCGAGCCGCTGCAAACTTAAGATTTCGTAAAAAAGCTCACAATATTATTAATTATTACCTTTTTTTTTATTTAAAATTTATCACAAATGAAATTTATGTTAGTATCATCATAATAATAATAGATTTAAATATGTTCGCCAAAAATTTTTTTGGCGCATAAAAAGATATAATATATATATTATATATATATATATATATATATATTATATATATAATATATATATATATAATATAATATATATATATATTATAATATATAATATATATATATATATAATATATATTATATATATATATATATATATATATACTATATAGATATATATATATATATAATTACAAAATAGCTTGTTTATTAAAAAAATTTGTATGGTTTAAGGAAATTAAATAAAAAGGTGTAATATTGTTAATTTAAATTTTTAGCTTTAAGTGTGCGAAATTCAAAATATAAATAAAAAGTGTTTTTATTAAAATATTTCGTTCAAGTCAATACATGAGTTTTATTATACCTACGAGAGAAGACTTCAAGATAACTACTACAGTGACCAGTGAAGCCAGAGAAGAGATAATACAAGCCCCTGCTACAACTACAAAGATTGGTGATCCGGAACAACAAAGAGGAACTCCCAGCACCCCTCTGCTCCAGCCTACAAAGAGGGCTCTCGCGCTCTGGCTCACCCACTCTGGATTAAAGAGACGAGCTCTTTCTGGCAGCAAGGTCAGATCTCTTCCGCTACAAAGGAGGGCCTAGTCTTCTCCTGCAAAGAGTCAGAGCTCTTCCGCCTACATAGAGGCCGAGCTTCGTTCCGCCTGCAAACCCGGGGGACATACAGAATTGGTGACTTACAAACTCGTGAAGTGGAATAGAAAGACAAGTTCTCCTCCCAGCACTCCTTACTCGTCATATATATTATATTATTATATAATATATATATATATAATATATAATATATATATATATATATATTATATATATATATACGTATATATTATATACTTATATATATATATATATACGATATGGATAATAAATATAAAATTCAGGGTGGGTCAATATTTTATTTAAAAAAAAAAAACCGGTATGTCACTACGTCAGTATCAAGGTCTATGTTATGGTTAAAAATATTCAGGGCTTGTGCGGACTTCCCTACCCTTGCGCACCAGACCCCACCTTTTTACTTTTTGGGGGCATTTAAGAACATATCAACCAATTTCACCAACACTACTAACGTATTGATTTGTATGAAATTGGTTGCTTTAGGTTATTGTACCTGCAAAGTCCTGATTCAAATAAAAATTTTTGAGCTTCACAACTCGTTGAGTTCTGGATGCCAAAACATTTTTGGGGTGTTCTCCCCCTTTAACTTCCCCAGGCCATAATTACTTAATTATTCAATAAAGTCAAAATATTATATAATTTGGAAAAGAAAGGACTACGATGCATCTAGCGTTAGTCAATATTATGATTTTGTAATGTGAACAGAAAAAAAAGTTCCCCCATGTTAAAAATTTTTCCCATTCCCGAGCTACCCCTGGATGGTGAAAAAAAATAGAATTTAGTCGTTCATCTATCAAATAAAGCAATATAAAGAATGGGCATTAGATATATGAATCTATTATTTGAACCAGTGGACCCTTACAGGTAAAATAACCCTGTAAAGCTAAATTTGATAACATATGATATATATAGTTATAAAATAATACATTCACAACACATTACACCAACTGAGGGCAAAATAAAGCAGCACATAAATGATTTTCAGCAAATATCTTATCAGCAGATATTTTATTTTTATATGAGTCAGAAATTAAGATTTAAATTTGCTTTAGTTGATATTAAATCCTCTGTTAAGTGAAGATGTATATAGCGTTAGAGGTATTATATATATATATATATACTATATATATATATATATTATATTATATATTTATATATATATATATATATATATATTATATATATATATATATATATATATATATATATCACATATATATGCACTGATATTACAATCAGCTATTAGAAAAGAATTAATGAATGGGTGAATCAGTGAAAGTGCTTTTAATGCGACAACAGTTTTATTAAATATTTGCAAAGTGAAATATATATGGCATGTCATATAATAATAATAATTAAATTGTAATTGCAATAATGGCACAGTATATTTAAGTTTTATAAACACAATTAATAAAGCCCCTTTTTATATATCTCGGCAATCGGCCGGTTATTAGACAATGAATAGGCCTTAAGCATTTAAGTTTGGTATGCTGCCTGAATTTGTATAAAATCTCTTTGTTTACTTGGGCAATTAGATGATAATTACTATACAATAGGAATTCACAATAGTATTACCAATATTAATTCGATAAGTTGAATTTTTGGGAAGAACGCTTCGACGCGTCCTCCCTCCACACTATAGCTTCGTGGACTCCCTCGTGTAGGGCCTTGATGATGCCTCATACACTTTACAATTTCAAATCTCTGGCCCTCTCCTATTGGTTGGCACAATATTTAACAGTTTTAAGATATAATAGGCGGGTATTGTTTGGCATTCTGATGCTCAGGGTTTGTTTGTATGTGAAAATGGAAATTTTTCACATCAATGGTGACCTTGGAGTGTCTGCAATTGAATTGCAACAGCAGGCATGAGGTACTTATGACTGCGTTAATTGCAATATCATGCAGGCTAGGCAACCCTTTATAAACCTATTTATAGCTATTACAGAATACGCAATATAAAAGGACAGTGCAAGAAAGGCAATACGATAGCTAAAAGGAGAAGAAACCTTTACATTTTAGTATACAGAAGTAATGACCAATTTAATAAAATTCAATTTATCCCCGTCATTACAATTAACAGACACCAACATATAATATATTTCTTCACTCTCATTAACCATTTTTTTTTTGGTCGACAATTGTATTCATTTTACGCATTTATGTATTTCACTCTTTGTTTTTTTTTCTTCTTTGTTAAAAGGGTATTTTCTTCGTCTTCTTTTCTTTCTTTCCTCTCTCTCTCTCTCTTTTTTTTTTTTTTGAAGGCTCCATTTAAAGGGCAGGAATGAATGGAATTTTTACTATAGCGCGGTTGTTTTGGGTTACCAGCTGCGTTTGTTCGCTTGTGTGGGAGAGAATGTAGCGTCTCTGGCTTGACTCCGTTTTCTTTCGGATGCTTTTATTTTCAGATTTTTAGCTTGACCGATTTTTACGGTAACTTACATAAATTTATTAAATTTTAATTTTTTTGAAAATTTTTGGATAGAATATACTAACTATTAAGAGAGGAAATTTTAAATAAGCACATTCCGAAACTTATAATTATACTCATGCACAATATAATAATTTTACAAGGTATTACAATGTTCCCAATTTGTAGGACTGCGATATACCGTTATCTCTGCGCAGGCGCGCTTTTCGCTTGTATATCTGACTAAGCTTTGTCCCAGGTGCGGGCTGCTCGCTTTCACATTGTTTTTATTTAAACCTATACTATTTTATTACAGGGATACATAAAATATAACCATAATTTCTGAGATTGGCGAAGGAAAAATCTGCCTTCCTATTATCCTCTACTATCGGTAGAACTTTTACGACAGCAACAGCTTGGTTGCGAAAAATTTAAGTTTCCACGCGGTAGTTTCGGATAGCAAGAATAATGCTTCCTATCGCTTCACTCTATGCTTACTTAATAGCTAAAATACTTGGCATGAAAATATATAGAAATCTCAATATGTTTATCAGAATTAATTACCCTTTCGTACATCATTACCATTTCCTAAGATTTATTAAAATTGGATTCATTTGCTATTTTCTTGTTTTTAATCACTTTTTTCAATTCTGTTGTGTTTCAAATTTTATATAGTTTCATTCTTCGAAATATTTATTATGAAAGCAACATCATTAATATAATTTAACATATTTAATTGTATAATATTTTTTTATTTTTACCACTTGGCTATTTGCATATTACAAAATAATTTTTATTGTTGTAATTTTTTTCACTTGATCTATTATTATTATTATTATTATTATTATTCATTAATTATTATTACTATTATATTATTTATTATTATTATTATTATTATTATTATTATTATTATTATTATTATTATTATTATTATTATTATTATTATTATTATTATTATTATTATTATTATTATTATTCAGAGTTTATTCACTTTCTTACTATTTACAATTTGTCTTCTTGTTGTTGTTTTTTTTTTTTCTGAGTTCGTATTCCTCCTTTTGGGAGTTTGAGTGGGCACACAAACTTGACTTGAATTTTTCGGGTTGGTATTTGAGTCGTTGTGTTGTGAGGCGTGGGTGACTTCCTAGCTAGCTGTCCTTTTGTGAAAGTAGGCTTCCCCCTCCCCACTTTAAGTCGTGCGGCTGGGGCCTTTCGTGCTGTTCTTAAGGAGGCTGTTTTCCTTCTCGCTGTTGTAGTCACGCGAGGCATAAGATTTTTCGAGGTTCCTGCCATAATTGCTTCTTCGAATAAACGACGTTTATCTTGAGAGTTTTTTTTCAAAAGTTTTAGGACTAAATGCGCTCTTTTGAGTTTGTTGTTATGCAAAAGTTCGTTATTTAAGGGCGTTCAATTTCTTCTTTTCTTTATTTTTTTTAACTGCGACTTTTTTTTCTTTTATTTTTACAATTATTGTTTATTGTTAATACAGATTTTGTTTCTTCACGCAGAATTATTATTAATTATTTATTATATACCACTTTTCACAGTTATTAATTACTACCACGATCACACAGTTATTTTTTTTTTTGATACACTTTCACTGATTTTTATTACCGTTTTTAATACAAATTTTTAGGGCCATATCAGAAGGTAATATATTTTATTGCAAGATTGCAATGTAGCAAGGTTGCAAGGTACTTCCGGTCACTCAGGGTTTACCAAAATTGCACTGATATTACAATCAGCTATTAGAAAAGTAATTAATGAATGGGGTTTATCAGTAAAAGTGGTGGAAGGATGTATTATGTTGTTTAAATTATTTGCAAAGGGAAATATATATGGTTATGTCATATAATAATTAATAATTTAAACTAGATTCCTTTTCAATTGGCATAGTATATTTAAGTATTTTTATAAACAAATTATTATAAAGCCCCTTTTTATATATCTTGGCAATCGGCCGGTTATTAGACAATGAATAGGCCTTAAGCATTTAAGTTTGGTATGCTGCCTGAATTTGTATAAAATCTCTTTGTTTACTTGGGCAATTAGATGATAATTACTATACAATATCATTCTATCACTCTGATTAACCATTATAGTCATCCTTTCAGGTACCTAACCTTCAAAATCTGAACATTTCTTACTCTCTGTTTTATCCACTTTCCTTTTTACATTTACACTTTACAATTTCAAATGTCATGTTTCACTTTGGCTTTCTGGAATCTTTCTAAACTTTCTGGAATCTTTCTAAATCTTAATCCTTCTCAAATTTAAGAAAGCGATTCAATAAAAACAATCCTAATTATATTTTATTCGCACCACGATTAAAAAATTAAAGTCATTTTATGGTAAACTCTTGCAATGCTTATTATTTAATATTAAAACGTATATATATATTATATATACATATATAATATATATATATGATATATATATTATATATATATATATATAGTATATATATATATATATAATATATATATATATATATTAATAGTATATACTGATATATATATATCTATTATTATGATATATTATATTATATATATAACCGTATATATTATATTTTATAATATATACTATATATATATAATATAATTATATTATATATATATATAATATGTATATATATATATATATATATATATATATATATATATATATATATATATATATATTATACGTATATTATATTATATATATAGTATATTATATATATATTATTATACATATATATATATATATATATATATATATATATATATATACTTTATATATATAAATAATATATAAATATATTATTTTAGATTAAATATCAAAAAATTAAAATTAAATGTCTACCAGAAGCAAATCATTAGCAATTTAATTTTGGATTATTTATGTGAATTTCCGCCTTCCATGACTCCTTCAGAAGCAGATGCTGTAAGGCATTACCTATTTGTTAAGAATAGAAACAAGTATCTTCAAAAGGTCGGTAACCGCTAAAGATGGTTATAGGATTGTTGCAAGGGACGTGGAAGCCATATGGACAAAGATTTCCTTTCCAACAGTAACACATGAAGGAAAATTTTCAAGAATTCAAAGACTTATAGAATTACGCTTTGAAACTACATAAGAGACGAAATTGATGGACTTCAAAGCTATGTAGTAAAGTTCATATGATAAGATGTTGACATTTGCCACATGCAACTGTCATGATAAAAAAAAATCAAGAACTATTCCTCTGCTTATTAGAATATCTATTATTAAATGGGAATCATTTATAGGTCAAAAAGAAAGGGAAAATCAACTAGAGTCAATTGATAAAGCAGTAACAGGTGCGAGAAGAAGGGCGCAAGAAAAAAAGGGCATCAGAGCAGAACTGATCACCTGCTCTGCTGTCTATGATGCAAATATAATACATCAAACTATCTGGAACGAAAATTGTGCAAATAACAAGTACCTAGGAATAAACTTTGATGATATAGAGGAAGATACTATGGAAAAAAGGAAAAGCGGAAATGATGAATGCATTCTCAACAGAATTTGAGCAATAAAAAAGTATCCAGAATAGATTTAGGTATAATAATTTAGCAAATAACGGATGACAGGTATCGTGTAGGATACAGGATAACTGCTGCTATTGGGAAGTGCAGCATTAAAGGGATATGGGGATATTGGATGAAAAGCAATATGCTGGATAGGAAAAAGGTTGAAAGGAAGAGAAAACGAGTACAACATGAATGCCATCAGAATGCAATTAGAAAACTCTAGCATTGAATGCATTGGATTCGACGGCGGCAAAAAAGATCATACTAAAAGAAAAGCTGGAACTGAATATGAAGAACACTATGTTAATACTGTAGGGGACCAGATGATATTTGCATGACTCATTTTATATCAGATACTGGCAACGAAAAATGTATTACTGATGGAAATAATAATTTTCATGTTGATTCTAATACGCAAAACCTCTTAAAGCATTCTTTGCGAATGGGAAAACTCAGTTACACCTGGAAGCAGTGGTGGAAACTTTTGAGAATGATTGGAAATATTGGAAAGACAAGCTTACAGTGGTTCAATTGTTCTTATGTTACATGCAAATGAGCTTCCATTCCGAAACGTATTCCATTCAATTGATGGACAAACACCAGACCCAAAAAGATTTTGGGATTGGAGTGGGAAACAGTTGAAGATTTAAATAAGCTGTGGAGATTGTTAATTTTAAACGTGGAAACAGCACCCTTAAAGAGATCCCCGAATAAAGGAGTGAAACGCATCATAAACAAAATATTTGTAATTAAATGGAGTGATGAGTGATAACATGAGAGAATGCATCACCATCATTAGTCAAGACAATTCTCACGGCACACCTTCGTCATTCCAGAATGACTAACAAAGGCAAAACCAGGATTCTATGGTTATTACGTTTCTACACAACTTTCAAGAAAGCTCTTTCAATATCTCAGTAAATATTATAAATTGAACGTATTAGCATCAGGATGGTTTTGGATTAAAGTCCTCATCCAAAGGCCACTGAATGGAGAGTTGAAAATTATGGTTTGCCTGGAACTGATTGACTTAAAAACAGTAGACAAAAATCATGCAGGATTAATCGAGCGTGGGCGTAAAAGCAACTCGTACCCTTTGCTTCATCCTTAAAATGTTTCCTGATATAATTAACTTCTTTATGTAGATATAGAATCTTGAAAAAGATATATAAAGTAGATTTAGCGTTCTTCCAGAGTGCGTACTATACTTGAATAATCAACGAAAAAAGCAACAACGGGATAACACAGTCCCCCAGTTAGTTATATTGGACTGAACACAGTATCCTTAAACTCTGCGAGCCTAGATTATGTATGAGTGTCAATATTTATATGATAGAATAGGAAACACACTCGCATAACCGCTCAACACGAAACACGCTGATTGTGTCTAAGACGAAGAGAATTTGTGATCACAAATTAGAACTCGCCCCAAAATCTCTAAGTAACAAAATCCATGAGAAAAAACAGGAACTTAGGTAAAATGAGTCAAAGTATAATTCTCAAATCATTAACTCTACGTTCTCTCGCTCTGATGCCCAATCCTCCATTATGACAATGAAGTCACTCAGGAAATGCAAAGGGTTACAGATTAGTATTGGAATCCTTATCTCTCAGCTCTCCAGATAACATAAAGATTAGTTGTTTTGTGATAGCTAAGAATCTGACACCTACACCACTTGATGCCACTAAATTTTCATTTAATTTATAATTATAATCACTCCACATCCCGAATAAATAACTATCACTCCTAAATTATTATAAGCATAAATATAAAGGACAATATAGAAAATATTACCTAATAACAAAAACTAATTTTATAAAGAATATAATTATAATATATATATATATAATATTATAATATTAATTTATTAATATATATATAATATTATTAATATTTATTATATAGTATAATATCAGTATAATAATAAATTATAATATACTATAAATACTATATATCCATATATATATATATATTATATATAATTATATAGACTATATATATATTATGTTATATATAGATAATAAATATATACTATTATAATATATATAATATAATATAAAATTTATTATATAATTTATATAATATATATATATATAATATTATATAAAATAAATATATATTAATATAATATAATATATAATTATATAACATTTATTGACATCACAATCATACTGTTGCTGTGATATTTATTTACTGATATTATTTAATAATATTATAAATAATATATATATAATAATATAATATATATATATTATTTATATATATATATATATATATATGATTAATATATATATATAATAAATAAATATATATATATATAATAATATATATTAATATATATATTAATATATATATAATAATATAATTAAATATTATAATATATATATACTATAAATAAATACATAATATATATATATATAATAATATATATAATATATATATATAATTTATAGATATAAAACATATTTTTCTCTAATATTTCCTTTTTTTCCGCCAAGACTGGGGTTAAGGTGAGAAAAATAAAAATAAAATAATATAATAAATAATAACTAAACTAAGAAAGCGATCTCTAAGAAAGAGAAGTAGTATAGAAGAAATAAGAATCCAAGGTCTCGAAAAGTGAATAACCAGTGCCCCTAAGCAACATTACCTCCCTACCATATAAAAATATAAACCTATATTTAGTGAAGAATTCGTAATTTCTCTAGTATCAAAAATTCCACCCTAGAGCTTTTTCACTAGGTTAATATGAAATATCAGTCAAACGGAACCGTCAATTTACTATGGTATCATATATCGGCACATTGTAGTGAGTTCTAAAATTCCTCTAACTGGTCACAGGTGAGAAGTCAATACCTATACCCCTAATTACAAAAATCAACCCGCACATATCACTCAATTATCATGCACTTTTAATAATTCGCTCTCTGCTCTTAAAATACTAACACTATATGAAATCTCTCCTATCTAGACATTCAGTTTACTGACTTAACAATCACTTTTTCTTTCTGTCTCCCCATCTCAGTTGAATTCTCACTAATATAACACATCTCACCACCAAAACATTACCGCCTATTAAACCAAATAAATAACTAATATACGACTGTTACATTCATTTAACTAATTTCTACACATGGATAACAAACTCATATTACTCAAACGTACTTTCATTTTAATTCTCATTTACCCTTTCTTCACTACCACGAAACTAATATAACAAACTATATAATCATCCTTCATTATTAATTATCAAATTTACTTTATATCCCTTCAATACCTTCAGTCTAAACGTCATCCCCCTATATAGGTAAATTAGTCCATTCTGAACACATGAACTTTATAATAATCTATATACCTCTTAATTATTTACTCAAACCATAGTCTACACTATTAATATGCATTTAACACTCATAAGTAATATAACTAAACATACCCGCATTTAAAAACGCCTAGTGCGCACTCAAGTACTATTATATTCTAATTAATCTTGGAATTAGCAAATGCGACAGTGAGTTTCTACTATATCATCATGTAATTTATCATATATTAAAAACAATCCATCTGAGACAACATAGTTCGAACTTCCATTATCTTATTTAAATGACCCAAAGATGAATGAATTACACCTTATGTCAGGTAATTCCAATCATGCTCAAATATCTAACACTATTTTTCCTTAATTAAAAGTCTAACTGTAACCACTCTTTACTCCAAATTATTACCAGCCACAATCTGACTGCCTCTGTTAATAAATATAGCGTATCATTTCCTAATACCGTTTTCATTTCTGAAAGTACCGCATAAAATATATTTCACTAGGTTGTAAATAATTTACTCCGTGGTTTATTGATCAAACGTTCTCTATAAAAACCTAAGGTAAGATCAGTGTATGTGGTGTAACGTTCCGCTTATACTTTATTATTATCCTTGGTGGGGTGCAATAAACTTAACTCACCTTCCAACCGGTATAGGGGGGGCGAGGGCAACCCTCTAACTATAAACCTTCCCGCTAACTAATGTTTTTTAAATATTTTACTGCTCAGAATTATATAATGTGACTATATATTGAGATTTGCCTCAATTTTCTCGAAATCTAAATTCCTTAACTCAGAAACCACTCTTTAATATAGTTCATTTAATTTCAGTAATTAGAAGCTAACGTTCCAGGCGCCTTAAAACTCCTTATACCGAAAACATCAATTGTGATATCCTGCTGCTACAGCTAAATTCTTAAATAGTGACTTGCGTCACTACCCTCAATAAGAAAAACAATATCTAATACATATAGAATTGAGAACAACTAATATAATACCTCTTCATTAGGGTATATAAAGTAACTGGTCAAATGTGAAAATCATAAACTCATAGAGTGAATATAGATAAAATTGAGGCAACATCCTCATGTCTTTTCGGAGCTGCTCCAGTATAGACCTCCACGCGCGACCAGCCATATCTCGAACCAGAAGGCCAACAGTCCCTCAGTTCAATCTTGAATAAAATTCCTTATCTCTATCTCTCCTTACGCATACCATCAATGGTTTTCTGTAATAATGGTCAAGCCAGTTGCGGCCTACTCGGGAGTGTTCACGCCGGCTGTCCTGAGGAAATTTAGTAAAATATGTAAAAGGCCCCGTAGCCACCTTGAGAAAGCCGTCTTTCCCTACCACCTCTGTGAAAATTGAAATGATCACTGTATAACTTGATAGTTAATATTAAATGCAGGCCTCTACGTTAATATAAAGCCGACACAAATATCTAATACGTAATGATTAAACTACATGCAAAAGACGAGACCTTTCTTTCCAAAAGTGATAAAAATTATTGTCACGTCGCTAATAATAAATACATACCCCGTATCAATTCTGATTCACAATATCTTCATATTTACCTATTTTCCCCAATCTATGAACTTAATATATTATACCTATACATACTGGTTCATTTTAATTTTTGTTTTCCATTATTTTATTTGTTATATTATTTTATTTTACCTACTCATTTAGGGTCCCATATAAATCATCTATCTTTCTATAATAAGTTTCAGATTAATAGCGGGTCAAAATATCGCGAGCTACTAAACCTCCTACTTTTATGTGAAAATCTTAAACAAAGATATAAGGGTATATGCTCCCTACTTTAGCACAGTCACTATTTATGGTAGCGTATTCGTATCTGCATCCAGTTAAACTTGTCAATTTTTTTAACTCTAAATTGGTCTTTTACCTAAAAATTTATAAATGGGACATTTGTATAACACAAAAATTAAAAATGTTATTATAATAAAAATTATAAATTATCTGAAACCTCTGAATTATTCATGATTTATTAGTTCAGTTTTCAAACCTTTTGTTATATAACTTAATTTTACTACTATTAATAATAGAGAGTATGACATATATCTCTCCAGACTAAACCTATGTGAGAGAAATAATTATTTTAACCCTCTAGTGTTTGTTCCTCTCTAATATTATAAAAGTGTCGGCCTTCTCGATAGGAAAAAGTTCCTTCCGCCTGTCATTGACATTTACGGAAACAATGATCCTAGTTAATACCGATTATTTCATATCAATTATTTTTTAAAATTCGAAATAAGGGTATATATTATATATATATCATACTCAAAACACTCGCTCATTGAGAGTTAGGAGGGGTCACAAAGCTGTGTCTGATATATTATGTAAGCGAGCAATTACTTGAGCTCACAAAAATTTTTAGATAGTATAATAGGACCAATACTACCGTAACAGTTTAATAATTGGATTTTATCTGCGATATTTAAAGATAAATGGTATCATTGTCTTATTACATTATATTTATTACTTGCACTAAATAAATAAAATTAATGAAATATGTTGATTTACTATTGAGTATTAAAATATATTATATTATATAGACTGTCTTATTTTACTTAATAGACTTATTTATACTTGCACAGAAGATCAAATTTGAGTCTCATTCGCAATCCAAATTTAGCTATTCTTATCCTTATTCGTTACTAGTTATACTTAAGAGATAGTCTATTAGAATGGAGAAAAATTACCTGAAACTGATGACTATTGACTGAGCAGATTCCTTCTTCATTCTACGATAGGTATATTATATGTTATATTACATTTTTAATAAGTATCACTAGTTACACAAAAGATCATTTTTTTACTTAACTATAAAACAATAGCCTATTCAGTATCTGATAGAAAAGTATACTTGGAGTGAGTTATAGGATTAACATCAGCTTGAGCCTCCATTGATTGTGACCATACTTTTTATGAGTTTATCTTCAAAGTCCTTTAAAATATTTAACAATAGAAAATATATTTCATGTCATTTGCTATTATAATCTCTTCTAAGTTAATAAATATTCGTTAAATAGTACAATAGTAATTAGATGCTATTCTAATTCTCTCAATAATATTAAAAATAACTGCCTACTTTGAGAATATTTTATTTGCATATGTAAAAAAGGTAAAAAGATATTTATTGTACAATTAACCGGGTAGAGCAAAATGACCACACCGTTATCTTGAAATCCACTCCTGCGCTATTCCTAAAAATATCCCTACCCTCTAACGAACAAAATTAGAACTCACCAAGGAGAAACACGTACGAAAACACAGTTTAAAATAATATTTATTTTAAGTCACTAAAACACAACAGTGCTATCGGATTTCTCAAATATACTACTATAGCTTCTTCACTGCCCAAAACTTTTATTTATTCCACGTCCTCTTTTTTGGGTACACACTCACATCTCCTCGATGATAAGTCTAAAAAAAACTTTATTTATCTTTGAGTTAAACTTGGTGACTTTATATACCTGAATTTGTAAAGGTAAACATTAAATTAGCAATATATATAATAGTTTAAATTTATCATATCTCTCTCATATCTCTCTCTCTATCTATCTTATTACTCCCTCTATCTCTCTCTACTATCTCTTCCTCTCTCTATCTCTACTACTTTCTCTCCATCTCTCTACTCTCTCTCTCTCTCTCTCTTCTCTCTCATCTTTCTTTCATCTTCCTTCTAAAATTATAAACTAATTTTCAAATATATAATTAACAATTTTTTGAGAAATTTTATATATATATATTAATTATATAAATCTTCACTAAAATATATAATATATATTGATATCATATATAATATATAATTTAATATCGCTACTTAGGCTCTCTGACATCATCGTTCCCTTCTTCATCCAACACCATCCCTAAATATTCTAATAATCTAGGATTATTATGTTTTCGAAACTATTTCACTACATTATATAACAATATATAACGATACTACACTGAGGACTGTCCTCCACTCACAACCATAACCTTACCATCTTTCTATACGTTTAACTTTACTGGAGCAGATTCTCCTTTATTACACACCGTTGAGCCTGAAATTACACTCTCTACCCAATCACTCTACAAAACTCTACAGCTGATTATCACACACAATCAGAACCTAAATAATACCGTGAGCTTATTTTAATAAATAGGTAGTGGAGAACCCTCCACTACACTCTCACCATTCTACCTCAATATCATTCTTAAATACACCACTTTATTTACACTGCCACCCCCACCTAATTCTTTCATAACCCTCATCATTATTTATATACATAACAGTTGAATAAACTCAATGAGAGAATTAACAACAACCTACATAGTCTCATCATCCTCAGCTATACATTAAATACTAAATAACACTTCAATTCACTTTTGACACTCATTTATAATTATCTTTACTAAAAGCCCTCACTTATATAATATCGGTGATATTATTCATACATATATACATACTTTTGATATCTTCAATTCTCACAGAAGCTACCACTCACAACACCATAAATATATTATACACTGAATTAATACAATGCATATGCCTTGCAGAATCAATTAAATCATATACTTATATACTAATTTATACGCTGTTGTCACAAATCTCAATAATAATTAATCCATAAATACAAATTACTTTATTCTATCTTCTTTCACTCAATTTTACATCATATATGTTAGCCTACATGTGGAAAAGATTTGATCCACACATCCTACCACTCCTAAACGCAATACTGGTTCTTCTCACTATCAGTCCTTACACTCAAGTAATCATACTGACAGTAAACTCTTTTACTCAGAACATATTAATAACAGGGATACCTATAGTAGATCAATTATACTATATTTATACATACTCACCTCTTAATTCAAAATATCATATAATAAAACTTTTAATCCCCTATAATTTTCTACAGTTCCTCTTATATCCCTTTACCCTTATAATATAATATATTATTAAAGTATATGAGTTTACTATAATTTTTCAAGCTCTCCTCCTAATTCACTGGAACCATTACCTCTACTCACCATATAATACTCAGAGCTTTATTATACAACAACTTTACCATAATTCATTCAAAAATCAACCAATAATACTTTCGTCTACGTTCTTGATTATATATATTCACTTAATAGTTACAATTATTCATCCTTATTATATACCTGCATAGTGTTACATCCTTACGGGTTTTAATCATACTCCTCACTCTACCCTATTACTCATCACTCTTGCTATTATAACCTCATCCCTATTTATAACTACCTATATTCCTTCTTTTATATTGCACCATCAAAACCTACACACACATTCACTTTTAATTTACACATCTTCACTTACTTATTGACCACATTATTATATTTTCGGCATGGAACATTGCGAAACGAATTTCCAAGCATTACAATTTCACTTATTTCCACTTCAATTTGGTCAGTATAGTTTTCAGAAGTGAGTGAGGAGATTGTATTAATTTTAAGGCTGTGTCATGAAGAAAAACTACGAAAAATGAAATAAATTTTAATTTATTATCTATTGTATATTTATTAATAAGTGGCCACAATGGATAAAATACGAGTGGCAGTCCGAGTCCGTCCTTTTAATAGGCGAGGTAAGTTCATTAATATTTTGGCTTTTTAAAATTTGTCATTTTTATAAATCTGAATTCCATGCCGCTTAAATAAATGCTTGCTTAGTTTCTTCGTTTAAGTTCATATAGAATATCAAATCATTTTTAACATAGTTTGGCAAGGACAAATTTTTAATCGATTAGTCAATGTAGCAGTTAAAATTGACACTCATAATAATAATAATAATCATCGAACTGATTCATGTGGTTGATAGATATCGTAGTTAAGAGGAAAATCTTTATGTGAACAAGTGCGCAGACTTGCAGCAGCCCATCTGTAGTGCACACACGCAAGCGTTCATTATGATACATATCTAGTATCTAATATTATTATTATATATAATTATATATAAATAGATATATATATTATAGGATATATAGTATATTATATATTATATATCTATATAAATAATACTATCATATACAATCTAATTATATTAATATATATATGATATACGATACTGTTACCTGGGACTACGCAAGTGCGGTGCGGTACCATTAAAACCCTATAAGCCTAAACCTGAAATGTCTCTAGCCTAACCCCTAAACTTAACCTTAATCCTAACTTCAAACCTAGATATAATTTTCATTATGTTATACCAGATTTGTTGATCAGGAATTAGGTTTTATGAGTGGAAAACTACGCTATAGCCTTGTATGACCGGTGGTTGGATATATCGCCTCACGAAGTTTACCAGTACAGTATCGACAAAGTATGCCTAGTAGGCTATATATACTATAACTTATAACTACATAGAATATATAATATATATATATATATAAATAGAATATATAATATATTATATAACATATATATTATAATATATATATATATATTATATTATAATATTATATTATATTATACTAATATATAGTAATTATGATTTATTTACCCGCTATTACCATAGCTCCCAATTCGGCAGATCGACACAGCCAAAAAAAAGAAGTCGCACAAAGGACAACCTGGCGACGTCCCGGAGGTTCCAGATCCCCCTATGTCCGCGAGTCCCCTAGTAGCCGAGCAATACCATTACCTTAGAGAAGTTCACCCTCTGTTAGATGATACGGCGACTGGGGCCACATGTGTCCCACGTGACTGAGTCGTCGGGCGAACTTTTTAAATATATATATACTAATTATATATATATATATCAATATATTATATATCTAATATATATATATATATATATATAATATAATATATATATATATATATATATATTATATATATCTATATATATATACATATTCAATATATATATATATGTTAATGGGTAACTTTTTTTTGGTAAATTTTGAAATAATTTAATATTTCACTTATAAAGGTTGATTATTTTTTATTTGTTTCCATATTTTACATTGAAATTTGAGACGTGTTCACGAACCTCCCCCCCCCCCCTACAAACGCCCCCGTCGCAGTTAAAACGGTTTCCCTTCTTTTTCTTTCGCGGGGGTTTCCTGCCCTTTTTCCAAGAAATAAAAACAGCTAGACCTTATTTACAAGAATAGGACTTCCCCAAAACATCGTCGACGGCCCATTTAAAAAAAAAAAATTAACTGATGAAAAAAAAAAAAAAACCTTATTTTGAAAAATGACGCACGGATTTTCCTTTCGGCCATATGGCGTATAGATCCTGCTCACTGAGCACAAATATTTTGTGCTGTTTGGCTTTTTTTACCTTTAGAAATTTAAAAAAAAAAAAAAAAAAAAAAAAAAAAAAAAGGCAAAAATTCTGTTTTATATTTGAAAAATAATAAAAAGTTCTAATAAAATGCACAATATATTTGCTGACATTGCGTTTTGCATTGTATTTTGATTTGATTGCAAAGGAAAAGAATAACAGTTCGAGCGGCTTCGCAACTTCGAGCAGTTGACTCTTGTCTTTTGCTACTATTGTTATAGTGTATGTAACATTGATAAGTGAGAATTCTTAACATAAGCTTTCTTTAATAATAATAATAATAATAATATAATAATAAAAATAATAAAATAATCAATAATAATAATAATAATAATAATAATAATAAAATAATAATAATAATCATTTACAGACTATTAGCGATGTATGAATGAATGTCTGCACCATATTTACTCTCTCATTTGAAATATAAGTACTTTTCTAGTTTTCCTTTCTTGTCCTAAGGCAATTTGCTGATGAAATTGTTATTGGAATTTGCTAATATATATATATAATATATAATTATATAATAATTTATATATAATATGTCACTATACTATAAGATATATATATATGACTATAATATATATACCGCTAGTATTATAATTATTATATATATATCTAGATATAATAATATATTATTATAGATATATTATATATGTAGTATATATATATATAATACTATATATATCTATATAATAATATAGGTATATATACCGGTATATATATATATATATTATATATATATATAGTACGATATATATACTATACGGTATTAATATATATATAATATATATATATATATATAAATATAATATATTATTATATAATAAGTATAATAATAATTGATATACTATTATATATGTATATATAGTATATATATATATAGCTATATAAAATATAATTAGTATATATATATAGCTATATATATAATGGATAGTATTATATATATATAGTAATATATATTATATTTATATATTATATATATATATATATAATATATTATAGCTAATATATATACTAATTATATATTATAATATATTATATATAATATATATATATATATATACCTAATATATATTCAAATCATATATAATTATATACAGTATTATATATCCATATATATATATATAATTATTATAATATTATATACTATGATATATTTATATATTGATATAATATATAGTATACTATATACTATAACTATAAATTTACTATTATGCATATATATATATATATACTAATATAATATAATATATATATATATATAAATATACTAGTATTAATATATTTTATATTAATATATAATTATAATACTATTATATATATATGTATATAATATTACCCCTTATGATCGTATGATGGATCAAATTGGACCACTCCTTTTTATTATGATATTATATAATCTAATATATTATAGTATATTATATATAGTATTATATAATATAATATATATAGGATATAATAATTTATATATAGTATATAATAATATATACTGTAATATATATATATAGAGTATGATCTGGTATATATATATATATTATTTAATATATATATATATATTGTTACGATAGATAAAACAATTAAATTAATTAAATATCCGCCAAATAAAGAAAAAGATACGAAGTTAGATTTAAAATATTAAGAAATTATAAATAATACTAGTCTTTATAAGTTTTAGAAAAAGAATTTTATGCGTAAGCATTTTGCTATGGATAAAGAGAAAACCGTTTTTTTAATGGGAGTGTTGAAAACGTGGGAAAGAATGAAGAATAAAATTATAGAAGGATTGCCGCCAGGCGTGGGGGTTTAAATAATTTAATGTTTAACTCGGAACGTCCGTGTAAAATTCGTCCCTTATTGATTTTTTTTTCATATATTGATTCTTGTGTTTATACTTAACAAAAAACCTTAATTATAAGCTGAGGATGAACTAGGAAGGCACCCCTCCTAATAACCTAAAAACCACCCGTAACCTATGATGATCACATCCGTTTGCCGCCGAGAGGCCAGTGTTAAACCTATAACCTAAACCTCAGCAGGTGGAATCTTACTTTGCCCACCGTAAATTTCTTCTCTTGTTTTAGGGTATTTCTAAATAAAAATTTTTAAATTTCAGAAGAACATATCACGTCCCGTCTTACTTCTCCCCCTTTTTAACGTGCCAATCTACAGATACTTAAAAAGTATCAGTACGCTATTACTAAATATAATAACTTTTTTTTTGTTGTACGCTGTAATGCTATAACCAAGCTCATTTATGTCTCGCTGACTCATTCTCTTGCACTTTCGTCCCGACATAGCTTCTCTCGCTGTGCTGCCTACGCGTTACGCGCTTCTCTGGCCTCCTCGGCGTAGCCTCCACATACCAGACATGTCCATCGTGATATTTCTCTTGTCCCGTGTCACACCTCGAGGATGGTTTATCTTCTTGTAAAATCATTGAATCAACCTCTCGCTAGCCTCGATCCGGTCCGTCTCTCCGCGACCCTGGTATGGTTCCGTCGCTCTATGCCGCGCAGCGCCGCACCCCTCTCTCAACTCTCCGGGTCATCGCAAATCACGCTATCGCGTTCAATGCTCGCCTTTGACTAGTTTCTCTACTGACGAGCTCCACCTTGACATACTGCAGGCTCGCGCGCTTTTACTATATAATCCTACACAGTATCGCTAGCCGTCTATTAATATCACATCCATCATTCCGAGTGCCTATCGTCTCTAGTACGATCTTATCGGCGCTCTCCTCACGCGCCATCACGCTGACTTCAACACGACCCATACAGATCAGTCCTGATTATCTCGCTTGAACGCAATTATCCGCGCGTAGCCCCACTGAGGGGCGTGCGCTAGAGCCCGCTCACTACGACTTGGGTGTAGCGGAGTCGGGCTGGCACCGCTTCCGCACACAGTGTTGACCCATGCACAACGTATCTGTGTTAAATAACCGCCCGGCATATAAATTTATTTTGAGAATTTTTTCACGTTCATCTCTTTTACCACGGAAATTATTTTTAGCTCTCAGCCATCATACCATACCAAATCGGGCTAAAAATATCTTTGTGACACTACTATATCGATTTGAAAAAGTTATGTGAGCCTTATATATAAAATATATTATATTATATTATATAGGTATTATATATATATATCATATATATAGTATAGAATAGACCGCTATACGATATATAGCCTCGTTGTATCCTTATCTATCACTATTAATTAGCTTGCAGCAGTCCTCTCCAGTCGTACGTCGCCGGTCTTTCTATACTCAACTCGTATCTTAGAGATATAGAGATGACTGAAACTATCACTGACTGTATAATACCTATAGTATTATATATATTAATATATATATACTGAGTAGAAGGCCACTAGTAGACAATTTAAGTATTCATCACACCCTATGTACCCTATATAGTGAACTGTTACTATACCTGTTTAGTTTAAGTTATACACCTGGTAAAGGTATATGCTATAATACTCAATACCCAGGCTCACAAGGACCACTACTCGCGGGTCCTCGCTATATTACCCCTATACCTATATATACGCTATAGGTATACCGTTCCTCAATATATTCTCAGATCATTTACTGCGTACACTATTATAATATATACCCTTACGTACTGACACGGCAGTAACGCTATAAGTATAATATATATATATAGTATTATATATTATTATTAGTATATATATATATAAATATACTAGTAGTATATTAATATATATATATATTTATAGATGGACTCATATATTCGTAATCATTAATCCGTTTTTTCGCTGACGCGGTGGAGGTCCTCCCATCCCGCCTCATTCCCCACGCTCTAGGCCCTGCGTACCACTCCTGAACGCAGAGAGAGACGTGACATTGACATTAACACGGGATACTCGGAACCTCGAGTGTGACACCCGGGGAGCCCGGAGAAACTTCATCTCCCCTGGCTGCCCTCACCATCATCTTCCCTGTGCCACCTCTCCGAAATGCCTCTATGTCTCGGAGAGTTGGGAGCAGGGGCGATGATGGGTGTCGTCTGCCTGCCTGACTGAGAGCTTGGTAGCTAGCTCTCAGCTGGTGGGGAGATCCTACCGTATCCAGCCTTAAGTTCCCCACGGTCCAGGCCTGTCATACCACTCTGAATACAGCAGAGGTGACGCGTGACAATTGGACATTTGGTGTTGGGTGCTGGATACTCGACCTCTGCGAGCAGTGGTGGCTGTACGGCATGATTACTATTATACTGCCTTGTCTTTCCCATTGTCGAAGCCATATGCCATCCTCATTTACTCTCTCATCAAAGCATATGTCTCTGCATTTTAATGGCTCGCAGAGAAAGTCATCGACAGCCCTCCCTGCGTTTCGGGCGTTTTTCCAGCCAAACCCATGGTTGTCTCTTTTCTCACTCCGGCACCCCCTATTATCAAGTTGAGGCGCGAATATATATTAAGCGAATTCCTGTTAATCTATAATTTCAATGTTGGTTTTAAAAACTACTCGGTGGCTTTTTTTATAGAAAAAAAATTACCGAGAATCTCGATTAGATCGATAAATTTACATACATAAAGGATAAACAACGCGCTTCGGAAATCATTTACAAATAAAAATTACATTAAATTTTTTTATATAGTAAGGTATATTTTTATGTGCGGCCCAGCTACCCCCCTCTATACATAATGCTTCCTCGCCCCGTATACCACCCCTCCCCTCCATTTTCCCTTAGCATAATTTTTATTGTCTCTATAATAATACATCACACATTTTGAAACCACTGTTTACGACCGCCCTATGTGCGGGTTCCACTGTACAGCTGGCCTCTATTATAAACTTTGATAATATTTTTTTACAGGGCATCCTTTCAAACTTTTCCCGAGGGTGATGCGTAAACCGTTTCTAGGTACTGACCTTTTTGTAGATCACGAAGGCATGATATCTCAAGATTATATGATCATAGTATTTAATCTCTTACCATATCTTGGTAGAGTCTCTCTCTATCTGTATTCGAAGAATTAACTGTTAATTAAGAAAATTTTTTTTCAAAGTAAAAACACACATATATATGAGTTCATTATATTTTATTTGTTAGAGTCTATACCTTGTCTTGCGGATTATTGAGTGGAGTGTTTCAAGCAGAGACCAACTATCCAGGAAACATAATATGTGTAACTTAGCTAACGTAACACGTAAAGAATTCTACTTTCGAATTCAGATATAATAGATAATTATAAAAATATTTCTTAAAAGATATATCTCCATACCACTAAAGAGATTACTCAACAAATATATACGAAGCTCACAATCTAGATACACATTCTATGGAGTATAAATAGCTGCACACGTTTCACTAGTATTCCAGATTTTGCGCTAACACATAGACATGATATTTAGTTTTATAACCAACAAGCATAAACAACAGTAAAAAATGATATGTTTCATTTAGAAATATAAGGTAAGTCGATGTTGCAGCATTTAGTTATTAAATGTTTCTCTCAATTATAAAAATTTTATCCCAATTTACAAGCAAGGTAAAATTTCTTGTCAGTGGATTGCAGTTAAAATATTCGGAACCACCTTCGTCCTTCTGTTGCAAACTTACACCCATCGAAAAATTCTTAGACCATCCTCCTCTCTCACACACCTCGCGACCCATACATTTCGTGATTGGACAGACCAAAACCATGGACTTCGGGAAGAGCACGTCTTACTCATTGAATATGAACATTGATTCAGCCGAGTCAACCGATAGTCGGTGGACAGGTCTCGTTCCGAGACACTTTGCTAATCCCCAGCATATTTTTTCTGCATTGTGCGATGCGCAAAATCTTTTTTGCTATTAAACAGTCCTCACAACTCTGCGCAGACTCTCTCCATGAATCTATGAAAAAATTCCTGTACAAGTTTCTCTCTAGACACTTCAAACAATATCATCCCACCGTGAACGATACATGCCATAACACAGGACTCGGATACACAGGATTGGAGTGTGCTTCACATTAGAGGTGAATCAGTAACGTTTCAGACCCAGACGAGTGGGTACGTGGGGTACAGTGTACCGGACAACTAGATAATATGTACCAGATGACAAGTAATCTAAGAGACGCGCGCTTGCTGTGAGCACATATTATACTGATATAAAGAATACTGAACTTTTCTCACCGTCACATCATATAAATCTATCTCAAAGTTCCCCGAAATCTCTGTAACATAGCAAGCCGGTATCCGTGCGCTTGTGCAGAGGGGCTTATCGAAAGGACTCAAAAATCTGATATAGTCCCCAGAGCAACATATTGTAGATTATACGGGACCAAAACCAGACTGGTCCGGGTTATCATATTACAATACTGAGTTAACCTATTACACTCTACTGCACATATATCTGCTCTATCAACCCAGAGCATCATCGTGCTAAGACTATACTCGGACACTCGTTCAGTTTTCAGCGTCACTTTATACACTTTTGCCTTAAAATCGCCGCTTAGCCATGTCTTCATTTCGAGTATCGTTGGTTCGGACACGATTAAACATAGCACAAAAAAAAACTGAGTTCTTCTCCAGAGTATCCATATAAAATCTATTTGCATAATCCGGCAGCATTCAATCTATCCGTGAACATACCTATGTTTTCACATTGAATAGAAGGATAAATATATTGGACTATGGGGCATCATCTCAAACTAAGAAAAGGCACAACGATAAACCCTAAACACACTTCGCAGCGACTCAACTGTTACATTAACCCAGAGCTCTCCATTCGAACTTCGCTCACCTCACCTCGCTCCGTTAAAGATGACAGGCTCTGGGATTTTACGTAGCGATTTCCGAGGTTTCATTTCGGCGTAAACATAGCAAACAAATACGTAGATTTAAATATACACTTATACCCAAAATCCCAGGGTTATTTCTACACAACTGTAGGTGATTATCACATAGTCATAAATGCTCTCGACGAATCAATCATGTGAACTAGAAAATACAGTGGAAAACTTCCTACAATCTCTGATCTCAACTCCGACAAACTTCACGGCGCGCGGATCAGACGTACGAATAGAAGCTGAGGTATTCTGCTCAAACAGGCAGTTACAATCGGTCCGCGAGACATTTCCAACGAGTGAGAATCGTTATTCAAGACTCTTTTAACAGAAGTGTCTTGCAACGTTCTCGAGGCGGGAGGATAATTTCTTACCGTGGGTTCAGCCACCATATGATCGCCCTTGTCGGCGCGGCCAGAGAAAGTACCTTCCATCCCCACAGTTCGCTTGCTTTTTCACGGGAAAAATTCATGCGCAGGACATATTTTTTAAATACTCCTCTCAATCACGATCCTGCAAAGAGGTACCCCCCCCCGCCGTCGGGACTTAGAGTCACCAAAAGCAGCGAGCTTTATCTTTAGTTGCGTGGCAACAACTGCGCGGAGAATTTTCCAAGCGAATTAGTTGCGGATTCATTGGCGACATGAGGAGGTGGGGATCTTTACTTTACCGTGGGCGGCCATTATTGATCGCCCTTGTATACGTAGAAGCGTAGCTATATGGCAGTCAGAGATATAACCTCATTTCCCTAAATTCCAAGGAGTATTTTTCACGTGAGTGAAATACTCTTGACGTATAAGCGATTAATCATTCTATTTTTTATCCTGACCGCCTGGGAACTGAATATAACTACAGGTCTATATATATAGTATAGTATATTAGTTATTATATATAAGTATAGTAATCGGCTGTACAGGGTCGGAAGAGGGGATTTCTCAGGCAACAACGCGGCGAGAATTTTCGAAATGGTGCGGGAGATTTGTGTG